>JAMQGT020001637.1:0-17048 GCA_024447675.2 Pterophyllum scalare | reverse complement strand
GAACAGACAAGAAGATCACATTTCTTATGGTGGCAGTTACTCTGTTAGGAATAGGCAGTGTAATTCTTTCACCCTTAGATATCGTGGCTTATATAACTGTCGCTGTTAGGGGTATATTATTTATTTGCTACATTTCTTGCATTTTTACATCACCTGATGTGAGTAGTCTTTATTTTCTTCAGTTTAAAGCTTTCCAATTCAAATGTCTAGAGTCATGAAGATCTCATGGTGGTTGAAGAACTGGAATTCAGTGGATCAAAGTTGGAGCTGATAGATGAACAGTGTACCAAACATGAAACATTTTATTTAAAATGTGATAGTCTGCTTTGTGTCAGAGCGGTTACATGTTTAAGTTAAAAATACCGCTGCATGTACTCACAGGGATGTGGCCATAACACAGCAAATCACCTACCTTGATGTATAGCCATACTGCAGTGAACTCACTGACCCTTTTTCTTGAAACTTGCAATGCAGAATACCAACGTTCACGAAATCATACAGGCACACATCATTGTCACATGTCACATACTCATCTTACTGGTATTTTCTCTCCCTCATTAGTCTATTGTAGGTCATGATTTTACTGGTTTTGACTATTATTTTTAGATGTGAAATGCCTGGCATGTCTCAGTGAGGGATAAAGGGCCTACCCTTCCCCCACCACCATGCTTAACATACACATGAACCCACTGACCCTCCTCAACATACACAACAGGCTGTGTCCTTGTTAGATTGACTATTGCTGTCATTGAGGATTGTAACTATGTCAACTCCCTCAGTATTTAGTAACCCAGGTGAGCAAACAAAACCCCTCTAATTGTCAGAATACAATAACAGGTGACCTTTGGTAAAAAGTAAACCAGGGAAAAGGTTGTATGTGCTTGTATGTGGACTACGTGAGCATTCCTCTGCAGCACATGAACCCACTGAACCTACTCTGAGTTCATGCTTGCTAAAGACCACCCCCATCATTTCCATCTTTCTGTCTCCCATCCCCCTCAAATCCCATCCTCCACTTGGTTTCCGTGTTTTCTCTCTTTTCTCATTATCATTCCTTGTATTGACACGCTTAAGTATCCAACAGAGTGGTCACGGCAGGTCTATGGAGGGAGTGTTAGTCGATAAAGTAGGTCAGAGTTCAATGTGTCAAACTTGTCCCTAAGGTGGAAATCAGAGGTCTCCATTGGGTTGTATGTAATAGAAATTGAATGATGCATGAATGGAATAAAATGGATTCTATTGGCTCTGAAGGCACAATGTGGTGTGAATGATTTGCTTGATTTTGGAGCTTATGTCCTCAGGTTGTAGATGATTTAGAATAATACAAAGAGGAAAATGCAAGAGCTTAATTACAGTATATAAGTGAAATATTTCCATAATTACTTCAGCTAGAAGATACTTCCAGGTAAAACCTTGCTCAGTGTGAATCATGTAAATGTTCAGGTAGTGAAAGTTGAAATTCCTGTTCGGTGAGGTGAGAACCAGACACTAGAACTGAAACCTTATCAGCCTGATGGAAGACAAAGATAGAAAGAGACTGTAATGTAAGGTGGGGACAATTTACAATACGGTCTCTTCGTATCTTTGTCTTCCATTAGAAAGCTAAAGATACAGAGCCTGACCAACATAGCTGGGCAGCTACTACACACTGCTACTTTACCCTCTCTGCACTCCCTGCCTTCTTCCTCAGCCTCCTCTCAACTAGAGGAAATGTAGATATTACTGGCATATCACAATGAAATAATTTTCAGAATGGAACTTGATAAAACATACTGTACATCCGTCTTGTAGTTCTTATGTGTTTGGGCGCACGTGCCTCAGTGCCTGAACAGTTTAGTTCACTTCATTGTAAGAAAGCAGAAGCAATACTACTAGACTGTCATGATCCTGGGCCGTTTGCCCAGTGTTGTATTTTATCTGTGAGGTTCTGGTTTTGTTTGCATCACTGCTGTATTTTTCAGTTTGCTTACAGTTAGATAGTTTGTTACAGTTTTTTGAATTCTGCTTTTAGTTATAGTTATTGTATTTCATTCTGGTTTCCATTTGTTCTTGTCTTCCCCGCGTCTCCGTGTTCCTGTGTCTTTGCCCTTTGTCTCGTGTCTTGTGTTTAGATCTCTTCCCATTGTTTCCCTGTGTGTTGTGTTTAGGTTTCTGTTTAATCGTGTATCCTTAAGTTCCCCCTGTGTTTTCCCTTAGACACTACACAAAAGGGAGGAACACTGTTTTGCTCAGTTTATTTGCCTCCCCGTGTGATGTCAAGTTTGCATTTGTTTCCCTGTCTTCTCTCTTTCTGTCTTATTTTGGTGGTCTTGCGTTCTGTGTGTCTTGTGTCCTGCTTTGCTTCCCCTTGTCTCGTTTGTGTAATTCTGTCCACCTGTGCCTCGTGCTCCCCAGCTGTCTCGTGCTCCCTGATAACCTGGTGTGTGTGTGTGTGTGTATGTGTGTTTAAGTTCTCAGTGTTCCCTAGTTTCTTGTTGCATTGTCATCCATGTCCAAGTAAGCTGTGTGTGTGCTTTTGTTTGTAAGTTTTCCTCTCTTGTCGTTTTGGGGTAGAGTGTGTCCTGCATTTGGGTCCAACCATGCCTGCTAAAGAGTGACACATAACACGAGACCATATATCACATTTTAAATAAGTTACTATTGGGTTTGAAGCGTTGTACTTTATTGCCTACTTCATAATTATTAACTACTAAATCTGCTGCTCAGTGATAGTGTACTCACCTTGGGACAAATCAGGTATGCCATGCAGACATGCCTGTTTAACTAGATTCCAGTTAATACCGTACAAGCTCTTGCACAAAGCATTTGCAACTACAATGCGATTACAGCTTTTGAATCTGAAAAATAAAACCCCAATTCCAAAAAAGCTGGCATGCTGTGAAAAATGCAAATAAAAACAGAATGCAGGTTTGTAAATCTTGTAAACCAACATTGTATTCACAATGGAATGCAAAAAACATCAAATGTTTAAACAAAATGTTCCATTTTTATGAAAAATCTTAGCTCATTTTGAATTCGATGGGAACAACATGTCTGAAAAAGGTTGGGACAGGGCCATTCATCCCCTCTTTAACAACAATAATCTGGGAACTGAAGAGACCAGAGCTAGACCTCTGGAGGAAGGATGTGTCTCCTACTTTTGTCTGATATAGGATTCTAGCTGCTCAACAGCCCTGGAACAGCACTTTCTTAACAGCTTTTTTATAAGATCTCAAGCATTCATAGATTGCCATAATCAAGCCCCGAAGGACGTGATTATGTTCATAATATTTTAACAAGTCACTATTTAAAAAAAAAAAAGTTGTCACCACAAACATTACAGTTTTATTCAGAATCCACCGTCAGCTAAGGGCGCAGAGATCGTCTCCACTCACATTTGCAGAGCAGACATGTGTGCAACAGAATAAACGGGGGATCTTCACATGTCGGAGAGACGCTCCGCTGGTAGATTTGTGAATGAAACCGGCTGACACGCCCCCTTCACAGATTTGGCCAATAACGGGTGGAAACACGTTCAGCCACACCTCCCAGTGGACCGCTGAGTAGCCAATGGGAGGGCGGCGAATGTTACCACTGTTGCATAATTTGGCTGAAGCGCTTCACGTTTGAGCGCTCCAGTGCGTTGTGTGAAAGGATGGAGCTGAGAGGCAGACAGCGGAGGTGGAGAACAGCTAAAACCGCAGCATCAGTGCCAGAGATGTTAGAGTCACGATTCAAACAAACCACTGTCAACAACCTGAAAGAGAATAATAATAAAGAGAAAAAAATAGAAGCATTAATGAGCATACTTGGTGTTTTTTTTGTATTTATATTTGTATATGAAAATCTATCTTATCTATCTATCTCATCTATCTATCTATCTATCTATCTATCTATCTATCTATCTCTTGTTTCCATGCTTGATGCAGTAAGTGATGTAACCTTTGCAGTTTTATGTTTGAAATTCATCCTTGAATCCACAATGTGATGTAATCTACATTAAAAGACTCTTGCTTGGATTGTCCCTGAGGTTTTAAAGGGAACTGCATCCTAAAAGGCAATTTCTATCCAGTTTAAAAGTAGTTGTACAGCTAATCAGAGCGTGGAGACTTTAATTGATGACGTAATTTGGTGGCCCTTGCAGTTCACAGTGAAGTAGTGATGGAGTCACGTGGGCTCAGTCTTCTTTGCTTTCATTAGTTTCTTTTTTGTAATTCACTATTTTCCATCAAATTGTTCCCTCATTCATCGTCTGCGGAGCAGTTCCATGATTCTAGTCGATCTTTCCAATGTTGCAGAAAGAAGTAACACGGTTTAGGGTGTCTTTTCTGCTCTCATTGCCTACAATATGTCATGTGGATATGGCTCCCCCTAGTGTTCACACTGAACGTATCTTTTAAAAAAAAAGTTTTTTTTTCTCATAGCTCATCCAAACGGATGTCTCGCAGATCTCTTGCACTGGTGTTTTTTTTAAAATTCAAATTACTTCCATTTTTTTTCTTCAAATATATATGAAAGAAAAGACCAGTCACACACTGTCAGTGTCAGCAGCGAAACTGCCCTTCAATTGAAAGCAAATATAAACAAATGTTCTCAGAAAAGGTTTAGTTGAAACAAATAGAGACACGTGCTCTCAGTCTTGCATCACATGTGCAAGTCATGGCACTGCTAATTGCATACAAGCATATACTACACATATACATAGAGTGGCCTTATTATGCTATACAACACAAAGTCATTCTCACTAGTCTTAATGCAGTTCTCAAATCAGTAACGATTTCCCTGCCCACGTTAGCCTTTCTTGTTGTTTTTGTACACACTATTGTTTCTACACACACTTCACTACTAAAGATATTTGTTACTGTGTTGATGCACTCACAACTCATCAGTTTGTACTTTTGTCAGTCACAGTTCTAGATCTTTCACTTTCCTGAATACTGTCCAGTGTTGCATTAGTGTTTTCAATCAAATGACCTCAAACTTTTTTCAGATGCAGTACGTATGAAAGAGCAATGCCAGTCACACACTGTAGCAGCGAAACCAACCTACAACTGAAAGCAAATATAAACAAATGTTCTCAGAAGAAGCTTAGTTGAAACAAATAGAAATGCACACTCTTGTGTCACAGGTGAATGTCATGGCACTGCTAAATACACACAAACATATACTATAGATATGCACCCACTGATCACTTTATTAGGTACCACTTGCTAGTACTGACACCCTTTTGCCTTCAGAACTGCTTTAATTCTTCGTGGCTTCGTAGATTCAACAAGGTCCACGCTGACATGACAGCATGGTGACTGTGGAGGCCATTGGGGTACAGCGTTTTTCTAATCTCCTATTGTCCAATTTTGGTGCATCCCTGCAAAAATGCATTCTCGGGTTCCTGTTCTGGCATGGGTGGGATCCAGTGTGGTCTTCTGCTTTCTGTAGCCCATTTGCACCAATGTTTGATGTGTTGTGTGTTCCTAGATGCTGTTCTGCATGCCGAGTGGTTGATTGAGTTACTGTTTCTTCTGTCCTCTGACATTTAACATCAACAAGCCATTTTCACCCAGAGAACTGCAACTCACTGGATATTTTCTCTTTTTCAGACCATTTTCTATAGATCCTAGAGATGGTTGTGTAGGAAAATCCCAGTAGGTCAGCAGTTAATGAAATACTCAGACCAGCCTGGCTTTAACCCAGGAGGCATTGACTCAGTGGGTTGCTGAGCCATTTATTGTAAAACATGATGAAACACAGTGACCACAAGGCACTGTGCTTCCTGTAAAAATGGAGATAATAGATTTGGAAAGCATGATTATTTACATTCTTGCTTAGCATTCATGTTACTTGGTTCTGAAAGAATCAGCAAAGCAGTTTTTTCTGTCTCTAGTCTTTATGCTATTTTACAATATCCAACTTAAGCCTTTTGTTTTTAGTGATACATAATGTTTAATGACTTGATACTTTTTGACAGTAAGCATCTAAAACCACAAAGATACCCTTGGCCTTAAAAACATAAATCTGCACCCATAGTGTTAATTAACCTTTAGGCTTGCACTGTGGTCACATACAGTGACAGTGACCAGAAGGCGACTTCCAGTCCAGTATTTAACTATGGCGATACCTCATCTACGACATCCTCACACGCACACACATCCTGCACATTCATGCATATAGCCACATGTGCACAAAGTCACAGAGACAAGAAACCTGTGCTCTGATCGCACTGAGGAAAATCACAGGTGGACAACAATCGTTGACTCTGAGGGTGAGAGGCAGAGCAGAACGTCATGTTCTTCTTTTTCACAAATCCCTTTCAATCATGTTTAAGAATGTTCAGCCATTGTTTGCCCTTTAAAGTTCAGCTGAACAAGACAAAAAGGCCTTTAAGAGACCTTTTTACAGCAGTTGTTTTGACATGAAATTTATCATAGGGGAAAAGTTTGGGAAGGTATTGTCTTTGGCTCTTCTCTGGCTCCAGCCCTTGTCTATCCTGTAAGTTTGCACTGAATTTGGGAAAAGGGATTTCAAATTTGCTCCCCCTTCCTCGGAATCTGCTGCAAAATGTATTAGATGTGATTTTAAATGACCTGGAAGAAGTTACTTCAGGCTTTTTTGCATGTGCATTGCTTAAAACATTTGTAAGACTACCACCACAGCTGCCCTAAAATAACAATGCTGGTAATTACCAAAATCATTTTTTATGTTTCTACCATGGTTAATCCACCAGTATGCATAAGCTCTTTAATCAAAATGATATTTTTAAAGCTAAAATATAATTACTGTTGTTATCCATGAAGGTTCAAACTTAATGTTTGTATGTTCTTCATGTGCCTGCGTGGGTTTCCTGAGGGAACTCTGGCTTCATCTCATAGTCCATAGACGTGGATGTTCAGCTAACTGGTGATACCAAATAGCCCATGTATGTGGGCTACATAAAGCACTAGTTCATACAGAAGCACTGTATGAAGGTCCACACCCGAACATTTACATTTCCAACAGTTTTGTGTTGGCAAAGGTAGCATAACATTGATACACTCATGCACAAGTAGATTAAAATTATAATGCTAATAGGAAATAATCAGCAAACCAAAATTGTTTGCTGTGGCCTTGACTACATTAAGTGTTATTCTTGCACTATTGCATGTGTGTGGTACTGATCCATCATATGCAAAACACACAGAATAATTATATAAATGTGCGTATGTTTTTGTTGGTCCTGAAAATAAAGATTACACATGTAAATGGAGAATCAAGCCAACATATTAGACAAAGACTTATTCATTTAAAATAAGCTTTTGCTAATGCACTGCTTAAGTATACAATTTCAACTTTGTTGTCAGCTGTATAGAAACCATACAATGAAGTGTTTGTATTACAGAACTGTTAGTAAAAGAACACAGTAATCCAAAGTTCAAATACACAATACACGATGCACAGTATATAAAAGTTAACTGAAGAATACACAGTTATACACAGAACACACAGAAAAGAAAGATTTTGAAAATTGTTCACTGTGAATGACCAAATTTAGTAATTAAGTACTACTAATCGCACGGTCTGAGAAAGTCTTCTGTTGAACTGCTAACAAAAGAATCAAGTTCTTTTTAACTAAAATCAAATTTAAAAAGACTCTTAAGTTTAGCACATCAGACATCACACATTTCCATTTCTATTCTTCTTTTTTGTTTTTAACCCCACTGCCTCCATACTCTAACTTTCTTTTCTCAGCTTTGCACATTTGCTCCTTCTGAAGATTGTGTCACCATACTTTTTCCACCTCTAACTCTGAATTAATTCTCACCGACTGATCCCTGCACGGGGTCTTGCCTCCCCCTGATTTCGCTCTGTCTCTGTCCACTCGTTCTCTCTTCTTTCATATTTTCTGTCCATCTCTCTCTTGCTGAGCCCAGTGCTCCGTGTGCCAGAGCGGATTCAGCATGAGAACACTCTGGCTGTTCAACAGAACTGTGGCAGGTGGGATCGCCGGACCCGTCACTTTCTTTCTTCCTCTCTCTCTCTCTCTCTCTCTCTCTCTCTCTCTCTCTCTCTCTCTCTCTCTCTCTCTCTCTGTATCTCCCTCATTTGTTCCTCATCTCTCCATCTGCTTCTATTCATTTCTGTGCATGGGCAAAGCGGGATAACATTGGACACTTTGGTTCTTTTTATGCTTCTAATACTTCTGTTTATTCAGTGGACAGCTGCCCTTGCTGCTGGTAAGGTCTCAGTTAACTTAATAAAAGGCATCATGCAAGATTTTTGGCTTTGATTCTGGCATTTGATTGTTTGGATTTTTCAGTGTGAGCTTTCAGTAGTAGGAAAGTAGTCATTTCCAGATCTTTCAGACCTGAATAGCACTCCAGTATACTTTGCTTTTTGTTTTGTTTTTTGTTTTAGTGCACTTTGAAATTCTGCTCTCACTAAAACAGAAAATTCAAGAGTCTTTTTTCTTACTTTTCAGAGGAAATCACCTGGACCTACACTGGTAAGTTCAGGTTTACTCCTAATCTAGCTCATTAATCATATAGTTTTATAGGCATAATTTGTTAGCTATCTAGGGCAAATTTTTAAGCACTTTAGAAATAAGGAGCAAAATCCTGAAGTCGGTTCTGGAATGGCTTGAAAACAAAATAGAGATTTTTTTTGTCCAGTTTTATGTCTAATCCAGTATGCAAACTAATCTGTTGACATCAAAGACTTGGACAAGTTTTCCATAAAATGACTACGCAGTCTTTTCACCTGCCTGACTGCACTTGTCAAGCCTGAATCTCTGAAACATTAAAATTCTGGTAAAAGCTTTTGTAACTGGGGTAGGACTTGTGTCTTCCCCTCCCATATCTTCCACCCCTTCTCTGTGTCTTTCCCCTTCTCTGTATTAGTTACAGTTCAGCAAGCTGGCATGAGCACAGCAGCCACACAGAGATGATGAAGGGGTGGGTGGAGGCCGGTAGAAAGGAAGAAAGCAAGAAAAAGACTAGAGAGAAACTGGTCGAGAGAGGCAGGTGCACGAGGATGAGTGTGCTGGTCAGAGAGAGGGAGATGGTACGGGATGAAGCTAAAGCATAGCAAATCGCACGCTGTATTGTTGCAGCGCACAATATCCTATGTGTTTATTGTGTTGTTGAAGCACACTGGCTGCCTATGCTGTGGACAAAGAGATTGTGGGAATGAATGGGGTGCACAGATTAGCACCCTCTGCATGTATTCAGGAGTGCAGCACTAATTTACAGTACATACAGAGTACACAGCAAACTTTAGATGCTGTTCCTGGAGGCAGGTGGTGTCTACACATATCTGTTAAGGTGCTATTTAACTGGATGCAGGATACAAGTGGTACAAATTAAAGTTGCTGTTTTTTTCTAGATTGTAACAGAACCATAGAGTGAGAGTGTGTGATAGGGCTGTGTTAGCTTTATTATGCACAACATTTTGACACATGAAAGCAGAGAATCACTTGGTGTTGGAGATTCCTCTTTCCACTAGAGCTCAAAGACAGTTGAGGGAAAGTCAGTAATATCCTCATCATGCCTCCCAGTGAGAAAATCTGCATGTGTGTGTGTCTTTGTTTTTAGCTACATTCAGGCTGATTGCAGCATGCCTTGGAAGGTAGGGTGGGTGCATTGGGTCATAATTTTCGCCTCCGGTCACCATGGAGACCTCCATGACAACCAGTTGGGGGGCTGCCGGACTTACTTTTGAAGTTCTTTGCTAGGGAGAGTAGCTAGTCAAGGGTAGTGGGCAGAGGGCAGATTAGAGAGGGCACGGTGGTGGTGGTGGTTACATGGAGACATGGAGAAAGCAGTGAGAGCGGAGATGTGGTGTGCGTTTACATCATTAATGTAAAGTCCCTCTCAGTTTCTGTGTGTGTTTGAGGGGCAGCAAGGCCTTCTGCATTCACTGTATTAATGCAGAGGAAGCTGTTGGTTTTGCAGAGATGTGATGTGCTTTTGAATGCGGGAAGGCTAAACCTGCAGCCACACATATGTGACTGAATCCTCGCATTTTTGTGCGTGAAAGGTGTCAGTAGTGTGCCTGCTTTCTAAAGCATTCCTCTCTTTGCAATTGAAATTCAGGTTCTTTGACTCACATGTCGCTCTTTCTCTTTCCTCTTTTCTAAGTCTTTTATCATGCAGTAGAATAGGCCAGTCTCTTTTTAATGCAGTGAGCCCAGGCCTCGACCACCCTCCTCCTCTCAGTTACTTTCTCAACATTTCTCTGTCCAGCTTCGCATTCAGTTCTTTAAAAACAAATGTAATGTCTCTTGTATACATTAACAGATATTATATGTTTGCAGAGGAGTAAGCAAGTGGCAATCTGAATACTGATATATTATAAAAATATACAAAAAAAACTACAGCTCTTTAATTTTCATGCTAATCAGGTTATAATTATATTCGAAAATTGAAATTGTCATTCAGTTAACAGGTCATTTTATGCAGTTTAGTGACAAAAGCTTCTTTAACATTTTATAAAAATTAACCATCATATGAGTGTTAACCATTAAAACATTACCATCACATTTTTTATGACCATGAAAAAAGCATTTAACCTCAGTCTGAATATTACGTTGAGTCTTTTTGTCGACATAGCTGTGGGAATTTGCTCTGAACAAGCCCAGTACGTTTAAAAGAAAATGCCATCAGTCATGAAAAATGAACACTCATCCGGAATCATAACGCAAATTATTTTATATTAGAAGTGCTTGGGTAATCTGATCTCAATAACACTATTATTGTACATCTACTGTACATTGTAATGCACACGGTTTATTTACACCTCATATTAACATGCAAATATCTGCATTAAGAAATTGTTTAGTAGCAAAAATAATAACATACTGTAGTTACCACAAGGCACTTATTACTGTTTTTTAAAAAAAAAAAATAGCCACATTGTATATCTACTAAGCAATAAAATAAAGAGTTTCCCTCAATAACCTCCTTATTAATATGTATTGATAGTAAACAAGGAAGAATCTGGACATAAATTATGATCTTAATATGTTTAGGCCAATATGAGTCTTTTAAGGTGCCAGCACCACCAGAATAGCCTTAATCTCACCACAACAACAAACACTGGCACTAAGAAGCACACACAAAATTATAAATGAGTCCTTCTAACTCAGACTACATTCATGAGTAGCCTGACATTTAATAACCCAACAGGTTAATATGGCCATGCAGAATATGGAATAAATAAGTGATTTATTATGACAAATAAAATGCCAGTATGCTACTAATATTCATGCTAATAAGCAACTAGTTTATGTTAAATAAATGCACCTAAATAAATATATTAGGACATATGTATAGTGCCACACAACCAAGGAAGGATGGTTGTTTAAGGCTCCGGTGACAATCAATATTGATTATACTGATATTCATTAAAGTCCACTGATGAACTGTTTTTGTCAGCATGTTGTTAGTAGAAATTAATGGTGTGTTTCTTTCTTTGATCCCTTGTTTAGGTCCATTTTCACCTCTGAAGTTGATTTAAGATTTTCGGCCTTTTTTAAAAAAAAAAAATCTGTTTGACAGCAGAGTTAATTCAGCGCAATAGAAGTCGATCTGTGGGTAAAACTATCAGATTCTTGTGCTTGTGGATACGTCATGTCAGCTTTGTTGCAGATGAGGACGAAAGGCTTTAAAGATAAATGTTGCCAAAACAATTGTTGACAAAACAATTCTGAACCAATTTTTAACAAAATTGGTTCAGAATTGTCCTGCACTATCAGCAGTGCTGGCTGTCATCAAAGGCACATAAATATTTGGATGTTTGTACATTTTTGAAATGCATTTTTCGTTAGACACATTGTCCACTTCACTGCCATGAGGCTGTGAACCTAAAGAGAAGATAGAGGAATAATTGTTCTGCATAATTAGAGATACATCAATAGAAGCTTTTCACCGAGCAGCCGGGAGCCAGTGGGCTGTGTGATTGAATGACATCAGTGTAACTTTCTTTCCTCTGTCAAAGGCTTGGTTGGTCAGAGAGAGTGGTCAGATTATTTCCCAGATTGTGGTGGTACCGCACAGTCCCCAGTTGATGTGATAACCACCCAGACCAAATACGACCCCAGTTTGAGCCCGGTGACTCCGCTGGGCTACAGCCAGCACGGCAACCAGCCCTTCACTCTGTACAATAACGGGCACACAGGTAACTATGGCAGTCGGCTCATTTCCTCTTCCAGTTTTATGGTCAAATCAGCCTCTTTATACTGCACTCAGATGTAGCCAGCAAACCTTTATAGCTCATTAAGTACTTCAAGAGATGAGTTGGAACTTTTTATTTTTATATCCACTTTTAAAACTGCAGTTTCTTGTTATATAGTTTCCTAGAAACAAGTCACCAGTGTTGCTTATTTTCCCCCTCCATCAGTGGTGACTGAACTGCCACAATGGATGGGACTCAGGGGGCTGCCGTGGCTCTTTACAGCAGTACAACTGCACCTCCACTGGGGCAATGGCGGACCAAGTCACGGGGGCAGTGAACACACCATTAATGGACTAAGTGCAGAAGCAGAGGTACATTTAAACGCATCCAACCGTAAACCACCCGCAACCACACGCAAAGGGTGGCTGTAAATTTATTTAAAAAATACAATAAATTTGCAGTTTATCCAAAGCTTAAATTTTTGTTTTCTTTTACATACAAAGGACACACGGCAACCAAATTCCATGGAAGTATGATGGCAAATATGTGACTGAATAACGACACGCAACAGTTATCAGTAATTACAATAGCTAATGTGTGTGAATTTTGTCTGCTTAAAATCAAGAATATTTGTAAACCTGCTGTGCTACAACAATTATTTATTAACTGATCAGACAGTATGATGGTTGAGATAGTTCAGATCAAATAAATGTTTTCTTTCTGGCCTTTGACTATAATTTTAACATGTCATAACAAAAATATTTGTTTAAAAGGGAATAACAAATATGAAATATTGTCAGTATAGCCTCCTGTAAAGACACATTGTTTTTTTTTATGAAATAGATTTATTTGTTTTTAAAATTGCATCAGTATATTTACAGATCTTTTTTCTCTATGCTGTGGTCTTAGAATGAGTCCCTATCTTTCATTTCTTTCTTTGCCTCATACTGTGTTGCAGTAGTTTTGGTTTACTGTACAATAATGAAATGGCCCACAGAGGAGAGGCTGCGGTGTGGTGCTTTGCTGTTAATTTAGAAACAGAAACAGGATTTAAAAGAGAGGAAGACTGAAGATCAGATAAGTGGCTGAATAAAGTGTGGAGAAAATGAACAAGAAAATGAACAAGGTGGAAAAAAAGAAGGTAAAAGAGTGGAGTAAGGATGGAAGGTGAGCTGCCTCAGCACCTCCGTTCCTGCCATTATCTATATGATATGTCAACAGACCAGTTTCTTCAGGGGTGGTGGCTGGAGTGGAAGGGGTGTGAGAGGACTCTAATCAAACAGAGGTGACTGAAGCAAGATGCCCCCCTCTTTCTCATCAGTGTAAATAACGAAAGTGTTCCTCCTCCCTGCAGCTCCATGTGGTGCACTACAACTCTGAACTCTACCCCAACATGTCTGCAGCGATGACCCAGAAAGACGGTTTGGCGGTTTTAGGAATTCTCATTGTGGTAATTAAACAATTCTGTCACACAGCTGCCATCCATGTGAATATAAAGAGTGGAAATTTTTTTACTTTTCAGCTGGAGCCTTTTTAGTGAGCATTTAAGCCTGACTTTTCCCAGACAGGTGAGGAGACAAACCCGGCATTTGACAACATCCTCAACTACCTGAGTCGCATCAGACATGCAGGTAAGTCTTCTCTTAATTTTAATCATTTTAAATTGAGTAACTTTATGAGTTTGCTTTGTTTGTTTCTTTAAATAAAAAAAGAGATCTTTGTGACTGTGAGAACATTTTTAATATTATAAGCAATTAGATTTTAAGAAAAAAAAAAACATGTTGCTCTGGGTATTTACACGGTAATTCTTTTTTCCCACGTCATGCCACCACAATCTCACAGAGCCTTTTTTCTCCTCCTTTTATCCATCATCAGACCAGAAAGCTTTCATACCAGCCTTTGACGTCCAGTCTTTGCTTCCTAAGGATCTCGGGCGATACTACCGATACAATGGCTCCCTCACAACGCCTCCGTGCCACCAGAGTGTCATCTGGACGCTCTTCCATGAAAGGGTTCAAATCTCAAAGGCACAGGTCTGCTCATCTAAAATCTCAGTGCAGAAAGAGAACAAGCATGCCTCCACTCCATGTTTATTAAGAAACACTCCATTAGCAGCACTGAGCTTGATAGTTATCTCTCTGTATACAGAAAGCCAGCCAGGAAACTTTCTCTGAATTTTCAGTTTTCTCTCACTTTTCTTAATTATCAGCTTTGTAACTTGTTCTTATATTTTGTAAACACCATGCAAATACAGCAGAGCTTAACTCAGTGTTAATTAGTGTTAATTCCTACTTTTTCTTTTTTGCTGTGCTCAGCTCTGCTTTTGCTAGTTCTTGCAACCCCCCCTCCCTTTCTGTTAACTCCCCAGGATTTATGTCCTTTTAAAAATGTCTAAATTAACTTTTTCCTAAATAATATCAAACACAGGCTGAGCATGATGTAGAGTTTAGCTTGTAGAATACAATAGTAATAATATTTTTATTTAAAAATCAAAGTGAAAGGTATTATTCATCATGATAAAAATGTGTAAAAAATATCTCACCACACTTGTGATCCTTTTAAGATAACATAGTGTCCGGTGCCGTGAAAAAGTATTTTCCCCCCTCCTCATTTCTTAGTTTTTTGCATATTTGTCACACTTAAATGTTTCAGATCATCAAACAAATTTTAATATTAGACAAAGATAATAAGTAATATACAAATACAAAAATGCAGGATTTTAAAAAAAAATTTTTATTGACGGTTTAACTTATTAAGAGAAACTTGGAGCTACATATTTGCTTTGTCCCTTGTGACTTTGACATAACTTTCAGTACTACACTCCGGCTGCCAGAGTAATTATACCAGAAGGATATAAACTTGCTTTCCACGTGAAGTCTCTATAACTCACCATAACTGCTCTTCTCACCCTTTTCCCTTTTATCTCTCCACTCCAGCTGCTGAAGTTGGAGACGATTCTTTACTCCAGTAAAGCTGAAGAACAAGACAGGATGCTGCTGCAGGACAACTATCGTGCAACACAGCCACTCAACCACAGAGTCATCTTCACCTCCTTCTCTGCAGGTTAGACAGAATGCAACTCAGATTAAATAATTAAAAGAGACATGAAATTCTCTCTTTAATGTTTCTGTGCTGCATAAGAAGCCACACATTTGCATATAAGCACTTAGAAATGATATCAGTTAATATTAAATTAATTAAATATTATCAGAATATTCTTATTAGCCTTACAGACCGAATAAATGTGGAGTTGCAAAAGGTCACGGCCAATCTGCTTTGAACTTTACGCGTTACACCACTTTACCGCTTCTATACTGGGTGATTGTGATGTCAACCTGCTGCTCAAAATACAAAGAACAATAAAAAGTCAGTGGGTGTCCATGTAGAGCAAAGCAAGCAATTAGTTCAGTGCATGCACGGGAGTGAAAAGTGGAGAGAAATGTGGGAATCCTAACAGTTACTGGTGACTTTGTCTGAGAGACAATACCCTCAGGAAGGCAGGATTGAAGAGAAAAAGAGAGAAAGAGAAAGTGGAAGCGGTGGAAAAGGAAGGAGTGTTTCTTTGCGAGCTGATTAGAGAAAAGGATTTTCAGAAGTTAAACACTGACTCCATTGTTGTCACAAAGGGCAGAGGAAAAGGGACAGAGAGAAGTGAAAGAGGGAGACAGAGTGGCAGACAAAGACAAAGGAGAAAGAATTTGTGTAAAATGCTCATTGTGATGAGTGACTGAACTGGAAGGCCCGCAATATCAGCACTCTTGGAAAAGGCTGGACGTAACATTTTATGAACTGAACAGCAGATATTGTTGAGATAAACCAATCAATTATTCTGGATGATCTGAAGAATAACAATATGATTATTTGTTCGTATTTCGTAAAGTCGGGGAAGGAGCTCTCTTCTGGTGAGACCACAAGTTGTTTTCATGCATATTTTTGTTAAATATGGAACAACTATAACTGTTTGTAGCATCACGTCTTTAAATCACTGGATTGCTTTGTTTTTTTCTGTATTTTTGCTCATTTTTATTACTCCCTCGTTTGTCTCTGCAGTCGTTCCTGCAGGGGAAGTAACGGCTATAGTGATAGGAGTGATGTGTGGCTGTGTAGGCCTGGCGGTTATCATTCGCTTCATCGTGAAGACGATACGGTAAACAGTTTTGATTCATTGCTTTGTCATTTCAGCGTCCTGTTGTCTTTCCACTCTTTTTGGTCTGTTTTTTGGTTTAAGTTTACTGTTTACCTCTAGAAACTGTGGGAGTTTTCACTTTCCTGGGATGTTGCTCTGATCTTCTCACTCCAACTCCTTTCTCTTGGCAGATTTTTTAAACTCCTCCACCTTGAAACAGTCGTGGTAAACAGGTGGTTTACCTGATCTGAATACTGACAAGGCTTTTGGCTAGCACTGACTGTGTCAGAAGTCCTCAGCGCAGATTTTGGATGAGCTTGTAGACCTATTCAATCTGTTTTTGAGCACCATGAACAACAAGAATGGTGTTCTCACAGTAATCTGCACATTTATGACTGATTACAATATGGTGACAACAGACATAAATTAGAGCCCAACAGATACACTGGCATGGACAAAACTGTTTACTTTTTTTGGCTTATCATAGATAATCTGGTACCTGCATATATTTCAGGCAATAAGTAAAATTTCCTTAAGAAACACAAGACATGTGAATAAACAATAGACTGTATATAAAAGATGGATGTAACCACAACACTATCATCCCCTGGTTTATGAATTCCTGTCTTCAAACCAGTTCAAGTGTTTTAGCTATCACAAGCTTTTTCAAAACAGGGCACTGATGAGGGAAGGACTGGACATTGCACCTGCATATGTTAACCATAACCTGAAACATACATGTCTTATTATCAATTCAATGAATGTGAGCACAATTTACAAAATTACCCATTCATAGAAT
>JAMQGT020001636.1:0-104941 GCA_024447675.2 Pterophyllum scalare | reverse complement strand
TAACCATGTATTGCTTTTGTCTTTCTGTGAGCTGTGTGGAGTCCCTGTGACCCAGATCTTATTGAAGAACTGAAATATTCTCATCACCTCACCATCTCAGTCTCTCTGTCATCCCTCCTGTATAGAAGTGTGTTGAGCCAGCCCACATCCTACCGTCCCCGGTTGCTGCTAGAGGGCAGACCAGGCTCAGGCCAGAGCTCTCACCTGGCTCCTGCTGTTCTCCATGCTCTGGAGAAATTCACTGTGTACACACTGGACATGGCCGTGCTGTTTGGAGCCAGTGCAACTGCACCAGAAGAGACCTGTGCTCAGGTACATGAAGTATAAGGACAAATTAAACTGAATATACTTTAAATATGTATTTACAAATTATTGTGATGTTGTATTATTTGTGTTGGATCATTTCCATTTAAACGGAGTGTGTGGTGGTTGATCTGAGGTACTCTATGCCACCGCAGCCTTGTCAAATTCAGTGTGTTCTTTTAAGTGGACTTCACTGGCCAAAATGGCTGCCACAAAAAAAACAAACTGTAGTTCATGGGCCCCACCTCCATATTTCCTTGGCAGTGGGGATAATTACGTACTACAAACAAATACATGTATGAAAGAGCGTGGTCTTATTTTACAATGATTCATGGCAGTAGACTTCTCACACACAATCAAAAGACATCCTGTGTTGTTGCACTTTTAAGCAGGGAGTGTGGTTGATGACGCAGCATGATTGAAGCGGGGACTGGGGTACTGGTACATTCAGGGCCAGGAGAGCAGAGCAGAGGAGACAGAAGAAAGTAATGCTCCATCCTTGGCAAGGATCAAAAACAGGCCATTTAGCATAAGAAAAATACACAGAAAGGATTAGTCACAATGAAAGAGAGGCAGGGAAATGACTGAGGGCTGTAACACAGCCTATTCAAGTACCACTTCACGACCCTCTGTAGATTTCAGTCCAGATGTTGTAATTGCACTGTAATTTACTGCTTTTATCACACGTTCTGCAGATTTTTGTTGAAGCCAAGCGGACCTCCCCCAGTATCCTGTACATCCCTTACATCGGACAGTGGTGGGAAACAGTTGGTCCTGCTTTACGAGCTACCTTTCTGAGCCTCTTGAGCTCCATCCCGGCTTTCTCTCCTATCCTGTTGCTGGCTACCTGCAACCTCCCTTATTATCAGCTCAGTACTGAGGTATGGAAAGAAAAGGAATGATCTGTTTGAGGGGTTGTAAATTTGCTAGAGAATAAATGGTTATTGACAGCTGTGTCAGATGTGCTGAAAAGATGTAATATGTCGGTTATCTGAATGCAAAATGATTTTCTGACATTTAGAGCTGTATTCATCTGCAGTACTCTCATTCTCACCTTCCTCATCTCAGGTACAGGAACTGTTTCAGCTTGAGTACGGAGAGGTTTTCCATGTCCAGGTTCCCACCAGCAGAGAAAGAAGAGACTTCTTTGAGGATCTAATCCTCAACCAGGCTGCTAAGGTCCCCGCATCAAAAAGAAAGCTGGTAAGCCCAGGCATTTGTACCAACACATCTCCTAATTCATGTCTAAAATGGGCTGATAGTGGAAATGATGCAGTTTAAATGTGGAGCATATGCTTATTTGGTGGCATGGTGTGGTAATGTTCATCTTGACCCAGATGGAGGCTAAAATTAAATGCTTCTAAGATATAAATTTTGCTTCTTGCAAAACAGAAGCCAATTAATCTGTAAACTCTTCACTTTGTCTCAGTGATTCATGCATTGGAAGTGCTTGCAGCTTGCTTCTCCACCACCTCCACATCAGCTAACAGAAGCGGAGACTCGGCGCTTGGAGGAGCAGGAGGAAGACACCCTTAGGGAGCTTCGCCTCTTTTTGCGTGATGTCACCAACCGTCTGTCCCAAGATAAACGCTTCAAGGCTTTTACAAAGCCCGTGGATTTAGATGAGGTAGACGTTTTATTCTATTATTATTACATTGTAGTCCAACAGTTGCTTAGTCAGCGCTGGCTTACTATAGCAGAGAAGGTTTCAGAGTGGAGCAATGACTGTGAAGGTTAAAGATTTTCATAGCTAAAGTGTGTATTTTAGATAAAGCCACTGGGGGCAGCAGACACACACCTAGTTTTAATGTGCAACCATTAGGTCAATTATTGTGGGATTCATATCAACAGATTTTATCCTCTATAATTCAGTGTTTGGTTTGATCTCCTTCCTCCTCTCAACGTCTGTCTTGTGTTTTAGGTTCCAGATTATGCTGAAGTGATTAAGAAACCAATGGACCTGTCAACGGTCCTCACTAGGGTAGACCTCCATCAGTACAGAACAGTCAAAGAGTTTCTTCAGGATGTGGATCTCATCTGGCAGAATGCTCTTGAATACAATCCAGACAGGGATCCATCAGGTACACACAGTGAACAACACACACCACAGATACAAAGAAGAAATTAGCAAAATATAAGTGCCCACGTATTTGTTGACTTGAATGTGAATGCTCGTATTACCTCAGATCGTCAGATACGCCACAGAGCATGTGCACTGAAGGACACTGTCCATGCTATTATCAAAGATGAACTGGATGAGGATTTTGAGAAGCTTTGTGAGGAGATCAAGGAGTCACGCATGGCAAGAGGTCAGTGTGTGCACGCACAGTCGTTGACATTTGTCCTGGTGCAGTAGAAAGTGAGTCACTAATGGCTATTTTGTAAAAAAAAAAAAAAAACCTGATTGAAATTTCTTGTATCACTTTAAAAATAAAAAACTTCAGAGAAGCAAACAAGTGAAAATGGATTGTGCATATATCTGTTTTGACTGCCTCAGGATGCTCCACTGCACGATTTACTCCCTCCTTCTACTATGTCCTTCCCAAACACCCCAAATCACCTGTTGAGGCCAAGGTCATTGACAGTAACTCACAAAAGGAGCTGAATGGAACCACAGTTCTAGTTACTCCTAATCCATGTTCCTCTGCCCTTACAACACCCAGAAATGCAGGTAAAGTTCTTGTACTTAAATTAAAAGCAAATAATTTTGCTCACTCGGTTTAAGGATTATAAAGAATTAATATTTATTTTCTTCCAGCCCAAAAGAAGAAACGTAGGAAAAGCCGATGGTCCAACGGCTACTTAGCAAAAAAGAAGTCCTCCTCTCCTCATGTGTCCAAAGATGATGCACAGCTCAGGTCTGATGAGGAGGATGAAGATGGAGATGATGAGGATGAAGTTGAAAAAGCAGGAGCTGAGGGTGATGAAACAGAGGAGGATCAGAGACTAGCTGATGCAGAGTCAGAATGTGCAACAACTCCAATAGGTAGTATTGGCCCTTCTGCAAATGTGCAGAGCAGTCAAGAGGAGGAGGAGGGGAGAGTGGAGAAGCAAGCAGCTCCTGAAGATGACGTTGCCTCATGTGAGAAAGGAAAACTGGAAAATCAAAACCAGATGCAGAATGAAGAAAGAAAGGTGGACGAGGCTGTCACGCATCAGTTGGAGGAAAATAAGCCGTTAGGACAGGAAAGAGAAGAGAACCATGAAACTCTGTCAGTGAACACTAACAAGGACAGCTGCACTGAGACTGAAGCAGAGAACCAGCACCCCCACACTGAAGATGCGCTAAGTCTAAATCTGTCAGAAACTCAGACTGAGCAGAGTTGGTGTATGGGACAGCAAGAAAACATCAAGGTGGTTACAGAAGAGGAGGCAGAGCAGAACATCCCTGCTGAGCCACTGGAGGTGGAAGCAACAGAAACCTCAACCACAGATGCCTCTGCAGCTGCCAGGGGAGAGGAGGACATGGGCACAGGTTGGATGTCAACACACAAAAGCTGTTTTCTCATGTTTGACAACAGATGTTTAATTGAACATGTAGCTAAAAGGGGCAAAAAGCACACCTCATGCGCAGCAGGAAAAGCAAATTACTAGTATAGTGCTTCTAGAAATGGCAGCAAATCAGAATCCTCTGGCCTCAGAGTGAAAATACCAGCAGGCTGTCATCTGTTACAATGATGTAAACATTTTGTGTGTTTTGTGTCTCAGAGCGGAACGTGAGGAGAATGACTCGGGCTCTAAAAAATGCTGTGCTGCAGCAGCAGATGATCGATGTGGACAAAGCTCTGCAGATCCTGGACGAGGAAACTCCTCCTCTAGTTGTGGACAAAGACAAATTAAAGGTGTGGGAGACTGTGTGTATCAGTGTGTGCTGACAACAACAAAAAAGATACCTAAGGACTGCCTATGCCAGTTTTTTCTTTCTTCCTCTACACTGAGCTACAGTGGTGGGGTTTTTTTTGCATATAATTCCATTCCTTTTTTTCCCCTGCATGTTTTCAGGTGCTGTTGGAGCAGGTAGTAACCAAAACAGAAGGCTATGAGGTCTATAAGCTGGAGAAACTGTATGCTCTCCTCTGCCAGAGCATCTATAGACACAGACGAGACTACAACAAAACTGCACTAATACAGGTTAGTGTTGGAAGAACACGAGGAAACTTTGCTCTTGTAGATATTCTGAGTTGTCAGAGGTGTAACTGATAACCTTAACAATGGCTCTCAGTAAGCCACTCCATCTTATGATTTAAATTTCTTCAACTTTATTTTCAAAGATGTACTTTTTTCCTCCAAGTATTTTAATGTTCCTAATCTGTAGTTCTTCTCTTATGTGTTTTGTTTTATTAGGAGATGGAGCAAGAAATTGAAGACTTCTGTTGACATTTCCACATGAAGAGCAAGAGCATTTTTAATAGTTATTCCCATCCTTCCAGCTCTGTAAATATAAAATAAAATTGGGTCTATTTTCATAGAAATCTACAGGCACCTATACTTGCATAACCTAATACTTTGTACCACCGCTTTTGTTTATATTTAATTAAATGATTTTCCTCTAACTGGTGTTGTGTAGCTCTTTTTATCTTTCCCCTGAAAAGCTGATCATTTCAAACTGACTTGATCTGCAAGAATCCCTGATTCATTTTTCCACTACAGAGAATCTGCAGCATCTGTATTAGAAAGCACCATGTTTACTATCACTTCCTGTATTTCACTACTACAAGTTGTGAGAAACAGTTACTCTGTTGCAAGTTGCACTTGACTGTTTGAAAGCTGATTGGGTTTATAAAGTTTTACAAGTTATTACCTCCACCAAAGGGGTTATGGTTTTGGTAGTGTGTGCGTGCTGTTCTGTCTGTAAACGCAATAGCTTTAAAAGTTTTGAATTAATTCTGATAAAACTTTGTAGGGGTGCAGAGTGGAGTCACGTTACAATCCATTAAACGCTGCCTTACAATAGCCAAGGTCTTCACGGTCAACTTAATGAGTTACTGGTCTTAAACTGATTAAAGCCTTATAACTTAGGAACTATGATTCTTACAAGTGTGGTGTGCATTGTCAACATATAGAAAGTACCTTTATAAAGATTTAAAATGCCACATTAGACCTCTGACCTCTCCTTCAGGGTCAACAGATTGATCTGAAGGTCAAAGTGATAATTTAGATTTAAAAACATTTGTTTTTTACTGCCATTGTTTGTATTGACAGCATATATGCATGATGTATGGGGACTCTAAATATCACATTACTTTGGACCTCCAGTCTCTTTAAGGTCAAATAAGGTCAAACTTTAATAAAATGTCTATCTTTAAAACTCTGCCTAAAATTCTACTTCCTTTGTTTGTATTGTATATTTGTATATATTGGTATATGTGGATTCTAAATGTCACATTGTAGTCTGCACCCAAATATTTGACCTCAGATCTCACTTTTACATTTCACATCTGCCTCTCTTTCAAGTTGACCCCAAAATGTGTTCCACCTTTAAAAAGGAAGAGAATGCACTGCCTGTTAGTTAGAAGTATACTGTTATATCATTTAATAAGTTATTCATGTCCAGTTATTTACAAATCAGTGCCTATTATCCAGTACCTACTCCTACATAATGTTTGCATAATCAAAGTAAACATCTGCCATGCTGCCCTCATCTGGTTTTTACTGCACTACAAACTTCTTGAAGTACGTTTAAAAAGAACAAATCAAAATGAATATATACAAAAATACAGCACTATTCCCTTAAAATTAATAGAGAGTGAACAGCCTTGGTGGAGATTTGCGAACTTGGGAGTACTTCTTGTCTTCGACTGTTGAGGAACCACAGTCAAAGAAGTCTTGTCTCATTTTGACCATAGATAATACTTTTAACAGCCGCTGTAAGTGGCTATTCACGAGCACCCTAAAGTGTTCATCCCGCCATGTTCTGCTCCTATTAGTTATACTAGACTCTGGCACATTGAGGTTTTTGTTTATCTTCTCTTTTTGGCTATAACTTTAATTTTGAATGCATAAAAAGGCGTTTTCGCGGCAGCTTACACAAAAGGCGCTTTACACTGTGGCCTATTTTTAAAAATCAATTGAAAAACAATCACCAGAAAAGTCTGAACAGCAGCTGTACGCTGCATCGTGTCTGCAGGAAGCGAGCCCGCACTGTCGGTGCTGTCCTTAAGTAGCTTCTACATAGTGCCCTGACAGGTCATGTAAGGACATTTTGGCACACAGCCGGCCCGAGGAAACGATGAGTTTATGGTCCAGCGCACACACTGTTTGAAACGCACTTAGTCTCTGAGCACATGTCAGCTAAAATGACCGCACACAGAGTACACTGCAGCAGTAAGATTTGGGGCATTTTTTTTGCTAAATTGTTCCAAAAAAAATTTGGAGCACCGAGAGAGTCGCCGAGGAATGACGTCAGGACGTATTACATTGAATGACGACGCCGTTTGATCATTAAAAAAATCAGCCGTTAAAAAAATATCAGAGAATTGGGTCAGCAAACGGCACGGCCACGGTATGAATGTAACCCCCGGTGCGTTAACTTTCACAAAAGAAGCCTCCCCCCTTTGGCGTGAAGTAACCTGCTCCGACGAGGAGAGGGAGATGTCCGGTGTTTCCAGCATCTGCCAACGACAGCCGTAGCCGTTAGACCGGTCTGTCTGTCTGTCTGCCTCCCTCGGCTGGGTTTGGGAGACCCGCTCGCCCAAATAACGTTAACGCGGTCCCGGCCGGGCTTGGGGCTGAGCGGCTAGCCGGGGGAAAGCGGAGACACCGACAGATACCAGCACCAGAGAGGAGCTGGGAGCTGCTCTGCTGAGACCCAGGAAATCACTCCTCGCCTTGTCTCGACAGCCTGGTAGCAACACAGTGCACATTTCAGTAGTTCCAGTAAGTTTACCGCCAGACGTGATCGATAATTATGACTGGCCCGGCTAACAGTGGCTAGTTGGCCCATTTTTTTATACGCGTTGGATGCCGTTAGATCTGAAGTGACCTTGTTTCTTTAATAACTTGTAGCTTTAACGTGGCATTAATAATTATAACGAATTAGCTAGCTCACACCTTCACATTATTGAGTTGCTAACAGTTGATGCAAATGATCTCACGATGGCCGAGCAGCGCAGCATGTTGTTGCCCACATCGCTGCTGTTGCCCCTGAATAATCTGTGAGGCTGACTTTACCAGCAACAAGTCAGGGAAAGTTGGCCCAAAACATGTGCAGTGGCGTGTTAGAGGGGAATGGTTCCTTTCTAATTGTAGCCCTTGTGTCACAGTGAACAACCTGGCACACACAAGCTGTTAAGTTAACACAAAGACAAATACAAACTGAATTCAAATATTTGTTGTGAGCAGGCCATGTGAGCCTTAAAGCAAAATGTAAATATTGTACTAGGTTATGATACCCCTTACTAATCATTACTGGAATATCCTGATATGCTCTAAGGAATTTAAATAATTTTGAAGTCTTTTTAGATACCTTTGCCAGACTTACAGCCTCCTTAACTACAACCCCTTTTCTGAGGGCCTTGAAGCGCTCTTTACACCTTGACAGGATGACACCATGCACTTCAACAGCAAACAGAACAGAGAGTTTAAATAAAACAGGGCTTACCTGTCGCCCTCTAAGAAGGTTCTCTTAATTGACACCTGATCTCAAAGCTCGGACTCTACTTTTATAGATTTTAAGGTGTGTTCAATGTATATGTGCTTATTTTTTCCATGTGACTGACCTCTTTAGTTATTTAAATTGCACAATTGGGATAAGCAATCTAAATTTGGTCTCATTTATGTGAGTATCGTCTTCATCTGGACTTAGTGTTTCACAGGGGATCAAATCTTTGCATGTTCAGATTTTTTCACATGACTGTATATAAGGGTGTCAATGGTAAATTTTCTGTTCCCAAGGTATTATCTCTGTAACGATTGCTAATAATAGCCTAATAATAACCCGATAATAACATGTGCGCATGGGCAATAATTCTATAATCAAAGTCTTTTTTGAAGCAACTTTCGCCACTAGGCAGCCATCTCCTAATGCCTCTGACATCACTTATTTGCACAGGTATATAGTTTGATTTCAGTGATCACCAGTATAGAATCACCAGCCAAATCTGATTTTAAAAATTGCTTAAAATTTGCATTAAAATGAGATTTTAGCAGTCTAATTTCATGCTTCTACCACCATGTTTGCTGTTGCAGAATTCACCCATGGACTTGACTGCCATGTGTCTGTGTTTCTCTGTTTTAATGTCTCTGGTATAAATTCATGAGTGTCTATGATGACTTTAGGAGGTAGGCAGACATCTTATAATAGAGAGAACTCAGCTGATCAAGTTTTAGTTTCACCTCGCAATTTCATATAGTTACATCATCTTCTGAAGGTCTGTGTAGCTCATTGCCTGTGCAGTGTACTACTTAATCACCATTACAGTTCTCGCATATATTATAGTGAACTGTTTTGCATGCACATGATAAATAACTTCATGCAAGATTTTAAAAAAAAAAGATTAGCTAAGGGAGGACTTCATCTGCAACACAGGATGCAACTAATAGTATTAATTAATGATTTTTCAGGTAATTCTTTAATCTTAAAAAAATAATGACAATTGCTGGTTAGAGTGTTGTCATAGTGATGCTCTAAACTATTCATTATGCACTGATAAGGAGCATAAATCAGTAACGGTTTCAAAAGGTTAACTGACTATGATGGCTTTACTATCATTTAAGTGAAAATGTCTTATGGATGAAAACAAATTAGAAAAAAAAATCATATGTGGGTTTTATGAATCATATCCTGAATATAGTAATTGTACAAGACTAGTGCCGTTTTTGTAGCTCCAGTTTATAGAGCTCTCCTAAATGCATCACATTTAGACAATCATTTAGCTCCCTTTCTGAAAACAAGACACTCGCTGATTGTGTGTGGTGTATTTGTGCTTGTTCAAAATGTGGTTGTGCAGAATGGGCAGATTGTGGGTTGCGGCTTTCTTGAGAAATTGCCCGTCCAAGTTGAGTGATTGAAGTCATTTGTTAAGGAAACCAAAGACAAAGCATAAATAAAACAATAAATAAAAACATGTCCAACCATTTCGTAAGAACCAGCTGGCATTTTAAACCTTCAGTGCCATTATGTTTTGTAAAAAATTAAACTTGCATTTACTCAGGTTAAATAGCTTAGGCTTATTTGTAATGCCCCTTTTTTTTTAGATGGCTCTTTAAAACACATAATTCAGTAACAAATACACAACAACCTGTTCATACTATATTTTTAATACACTAGCTGTTAGCTGACCTCCTGTCCCACACACAATTTCTTAACTTTGGCAGCAAATGAAGCATTTGATAATAACACTTAAGCAACAGTGGGTAGATTATTTGAATAATTGTTTTGTGTGTGTGTGTGTGTTTTTCACCAGAAATACATAATTCGAGGACTCTAAAGTGTGAGCACATTTGCCTGCGATATGTGAGTCTCGACAGTTCTGCCACAGATCTAGTTTTACTGGAGAAATAAACAGTTTGGTTTGACAATGTCGAGCCGCCGGAAATCCACCACACCTTGCATGGTGGTGCCTTCTGATGTGGTTGAGCAGGAGGAGATGGAAGAGAAAACAGAAAGGACAAAGGAGGAGGAGGCTGGGGAGGAGGAGGAGGAGGGAAAGGTGAAGGAAGGAATAGAGGAGGGGCTGACTGCAGAGGAGCTGGGGCAGGCTGTAGTTGTTGTCCCTGTTCCACCAGATTCAGGTAAGTCTCTTGGACCCATTCTCAACCTGACAAACCAGAAATATACATGCACTATAAATACATATACATATAAATGCACTGTAAATCTGAACGCTGCATCATTGTTATTGTTATTACTGCAGATGAACCCAGTGTTTCCACTATAGACAATAAAGAAGTCATCGGTCCCTCACTGAAACGGAGCACTGCAAATCCTCCTGAGGATCTGAGCAGTGACCAGCCCACCCAGGAACAACAGTGTGACACCCCTGAGGAGGGGGGAGCAGACCCTGCAGCAGTTGCTGCCATCTCTCTTAGCAAGACCCCGATCATGAGGATGAAGACCAAATCTGAACCCAAGAGAATCGCCGTGTCCCTAAAATCAGCAGATGAGGCAACAGAAGGTTTTGGGGGAGGTGGCGAGGGAGAGTTGGGCGGAGAGCAAGAACCCATTGAAGCTCCTCTGGGGCCAATGACGCCTGTGGAGATGCTCATGCATGACTCCATGAAGCTTGGGGGAGGCAGCTTGCTGGTCAGCCCGCAGTCAGAGCAACAGAGGAAGTCATCCATTTTAAATCCCACAGTTCTGCCTCCTGGGCTGGCACAGGTAGAGAGAAACTGTATAATGTAAAGTGTTTTATAGCAAAACAGGCAAAACATACCAAGATTATCCCTTTCTGCAAGCAATTAATGCATGTGCTGAGACCCAGCAGCAGCCTGTAGATCTAAAACCTGCTGCAAGCTTTTGGACAAAGGGTAACTTTAATGTTAAATATCAAGAGCATTCTAGCCGCCCTTCAGGTGATAAATATTCATTGCCTTGTTCAGGAACACTTAAGCTGGCCACAAGCTTGCCAAACAGTGCTTGGACACCATCTCTCCTTTAGCCACTCTGCATCAATGACATTTCTCATTTCCATCCCCCTCTGTCTTTTTTCCAGGTGCTTTCTGCCTTCCAGGCCCAGCAGAGCACAGCAGCCGCTCAGCCCCAGCTTCTGATTCCCCTCAGCAGCATCCCCTCCTACAGTGCTGCTATGGACACCAACCCTCTGCTGGGCACCACATACAAGAAATTCCCTTACCCCTCCATGGCTGAGATCAGCAGTTTGGCAGCACAGACACAGTTCACAGAGGAACAGATCAAGGTACATGAAGTAGATTACCTCTGCTCATAAAAGTTGTATGATGTCTTTGTCAAGTAAACAGCTACCTCAATTGGAATTCCACATTTTCACCTATGAACTATTTTAAGATAAGAAAAAATAAGGTTTATTTGTCTATTTGTAATTGTACACAGTACAATGCACAGTGAAATGTGTTTTATACCGGCATCCAATAATAAGTAGTACAAATATATAAATAAGAAGAATAAAAATACGCAATATACACTATACAGAATAGAATAATATACATTGTGTTTAATAGTGCAGTAGCAGTGCAGTTTAGGGTTCAGAGTTGAGCGGACGGATGACTTGTGGATAAAAACTCTTCTTCAACCTTTCAGTCTTAGTCCTCAGGCAGCGATAACGCCGGCCAGATGGCAGCAGGGAGACCAGAGGGTGTCTGGGGTGGTTGGGCTGTTTTAGGATATTCATAGTCCTTAACCTGCACTGCTTGGGTTAAATGTCCTCCAGGTTAGGCAGGGTGGTTCTGATGGTCTGTTCAGCTGAACGAACCACCCTTTTAAGAGCCATGAAGTCCTGTTTCCCATCCAGGTGGGAAGATGCTCTCGATGGTGCAGGTGTAAAAGTTCCTGAGCACCTTGAGTGGGAGCTTAAAGTCTCTCAGCCGCCTGGGGAAGTAGAGACGCTGTCTGGCCTTCTTCACAGTGTTGTTAATGTGATGAGTCTAAGTTTTAAAGTATATTTTAAAACAACATTTTTAAGTCAGATTTGATCTGTGCCAAGGTGTGGTTCTCAGCCCAGCGACTAAAGCACGGTGTCAGCTGGACTCCAGAAGAGGTGGAGGAGGCCAGGAGGAAGCAGTTTAATGGCACGGTGCACACAGTACCTCAGACCATCACTGTCATACCTGCTCACCAACTGTCAGCTGCTGCTAACGGCCTGCAGTCCATCCTTCAGACCTGCCAGATAGTGGGCCAGCCTGGCCTCGTGTTCACACAGGTAGGTAAGGAAAGAACATATGTTACATTTGACTCAGCCTTAACCTGGCTTGGACTTTTAGTCTGAATGGGTAGTAATGTAACGCAAGGAAAGAGTTAATCCATTTTAAATCCATCTGAGACAGCTCAGCTTTCCTGTTGATATATCAGTGACAAATGAACATGATCACATGTGCAGTTTAACTGTTGGAAAGAGCACTTCAATAAAGGTTGTCTTTGATCATATCCTGAGTTACAATAATATTAAATTAACCACTCAGAAACAACAGTACTGCAAGACGCTTTAGATAGAAACTTTTCTCATGCTTTTACACACTCTGTTGACACTGCATCGTGTCTTTGGAACCAAGCCTCTTTTACCAAGTGAATGCAGAACAAATAAGTGAATTATTACTCTCACTTTGGCATGTGAGGAATGAAATCTTTCTGAGTGAGCTGAATGTTCTGATCTCTGATGCTTTTGCTCCCTGGCTAGACATTAGAGGAGATAGGAATTGTAATCTTGCCCAAAAAAAATCCACTAATCCAAGTACATGAAAACATTACAGCAGTTAAACACTTAAAAAACACTTGTTTTATAAACAAAGGCCCTTATTTTTTATTTTCTGACCCTATGTAGGTTGGCCCCGGGGGGAACCTTCCAGTTACCAGTCCCATCACCCTGACAGTGGCAGGTTTGCCTAGCCAGTCCCAGAGCTCCAGCAGAGTTTCGTGCCAGCCCACCCCAACAAACAGTGAGCTGAAGCGGGCCACCACTGTCCAGCCTCCCTCCCTTTCACCACAGGTGTGGAAAACACGTAAAGTTCAGTGTTGCCAACAAGCACGTTTGGGTTTTTTTTTTTTGCTGTAATCAGTGCACGAAATGACCGCATGGTGTTACTTTTAGTTAGAACTATGTGGAAAAGACACTGGATTAAAATATAACCTTTTCCTTCTCTCTCTAAGGAGAACTCAGCCCTCAGTGTCGACACATTCAGCATGCGACCTAAGAAATCCAAAGAGCAGCTGGCAGAGCTGAAAGCCAGCTACCTGAAAAACCACTTTGTCACAGATGCTGAAATTGCCCGGTTGATGAAGCTCACCAACCTGACAAAAGGGGAGATAAAAAAATGGTTCAGTGACACCAGGTACAACCAGCGCAACTCCAAGAACAGCCATGTCATTGTGTTTCATGATGGAAGTGGCAGAAGCGGCGGCAGCTGTAGCAGCACTGCTAACACCACCATTGTTATCGATTCCAGTGATGAGACCCCTACGTCGCCCAATCCTCCACGTACACCTCCTGTGAAGGAGAAGGAGACCCGGCCTAAAACGTGGAACCCATTCCCAGACTTTACCCTGCAGAAGTTTAAGGAGAAGACGCCAGAGCAGCTGGTGGTGCTAGAGGAGAGTTTTGAGAAGAACGCCACCCCGTCAGATGAAGAGCTGAGCCGTTTGAGGACAGAGACTAAACTGACACGGAGGGAGATTGACGCCTGGTTCACTGAGAGGCGAAAGATGCCATCTGTCAGCACCTCGTCCCCCGATTCTTCTGAAGGAGGAAAAATAGAGACGGATGGAGCAAAAGGAGGAGAAGGGGGAGGAACCGGAGGACCGGCCTCTTCTTCGCCTCCTGCCTCTTCATCTCGAAAAGGTAGTCAAACTCCTCCTGGGAATCGCAGTAAGCAGCTGCTCAGCAACAACAAGAAGGACATAAAGGATAAAAGTAAAAAGTCTCCAGAGCAGCTCCATATTCTGAAAAGTGCCTTTGTACGGACCCAGTGGCCCACACCAGAGGAGTATGATCAGCTGGCAGAAGAGAGCAACCTTCCTCGCTCCTACATTGTCAGCTGGTTTGGGGACTCTCGGTACTCCTGGAAGAACGGAAACCTGAAATGGTTCTTTCAGTACCAAAGTGGCAACATCGAAGGACCAAACAGCGGAGGTGGCAGTAAACTGGGAAGCGGCAGTCGAAAAAGACGTGGCCGAAATCGTGGGTGGGGACGGTACCGAACCAGGAAGCAGCCAAGAAGGTCCACCTCCTCAAGCACGGATGTCGACAGATCAACCCCATCAAAGAAATTCAAGACTGGGAAGGAGATTCTGAAGGAGTACTACCTGAAGCACCACTTCCTCAATGAGCAAGATCTGGATGAGCTTGTCACCAAGACTAATATGAGCTATGAACAGGTAAGGCTTCAGCTAAGGCCACTGATGCCCCCTATTAGGTGAGAAAAAAAAACAGTAATAATAACTGAACATATAATTTATGCTGTTTACATGTCAGTTTGTTTTGTTGTTGATATGCCATTTTTCTGATATTCTGTGTGTTTCCATATGCTGTTTGTTATCCAATTATAGCATACATACAGCAATACTCATACAAGAAAAAATGATATGAGAAAAAATTACCACTTAAAGCATCTTTTTGTGTCAGGTCTAGCATTAACAGGGCAATTACACAATATTTCTTCCCTAAAATCCTTCCTATTTTTTTTTAGCTCATCTAGCCAACGGACTGATGGTTTTATGCAATGGCAAGTCATGAATCTGTCCATCCTTCCTTCCACAGTTCACAAGAATTACGACTCCATCTAGAGTATTGGTCAGATTTCAGTGAATTTTGCACAATAATCACCTAATGGGTCTTCACCTAAGTTGTGCTTTAAGTCAAAGTCGTATTGGTGGTTTTACCGGCACCTTTCCAATTTCCAAGAATCTCTACTCCACCGTGAGTATTGATGAGATTTGAAAACAAATTTGAAAAATTTCAAAGACTGTTTGTGAGCCTCCTTGAATTTTCGTGGATTTTAATTCTCTTTAGTTTGTGCAATACAGTTGATCAATGGCAGCAAAACTTAGAACTTTCTTTCTTTCACTTTACTCAGTGCAGCACAATCATTGCAACACAATCAAATTGTGTTGGATTGTGATGAGTGCAGATGAGGTTCTGCATCTGTGATATTCTGGTTTTTAAATACAACATTTTAAGATATTTTCATATACACTGTTTAGACAAAAGTACTGGGCCACCTGCATATAATAACTACAGGAGCTGCTCGGCCAAGGGCACCCATGCCATGAAGCTCCCAGTGCACAGTTTTTGTGATGATGCTCATGCCAGAGGTGGTTTGGAACTCTGCAGTTAACAACAGAGTCAACAGAGCGGTGGCAACTATTGTGTACTAAGCACTCACGATGACACTGCTCTATAACAATACGCTGTCTGCCACTTTGTAGCTGGGTCGTTGTGGTTCCTAAACACTTGACCTTTGCAATAATTCCACTTCATTGATTGTGAAATATCTAGGAGGAAAGAAATTTCAGAAAATTGTTGCATTGGCGGCTCTGTAGAACAACTGATTCTTTCACAAAAGCTTATGAAGTTCAGACTGCGTGTCTAGTTGCTTGATTTTATACACCTGTGGCAGTGGCACTGAAAACACCTGAAATCAAAGATGAGATGTAGCCCAATAATGTATATTTTTAGTAAAAGTACTTTTTTCTGCTCCCTTATTTCCATAGAGGTCACCATGGATCCACTTATTTGACACAGATTCGATATTTGGCGCAGATTTTATACCACATGCCTTTCTGGATGCAAACCTCCCATTTATCTGGGCTTGGGTCTGGCACTAGGAGTGCACTAACTTGTGACCCCCTGAGGCTGGGTGTGTGTCTCTGTGCCACTAGTTAAAAGATAATCTGAATTGTCCCAAAAAACGTACTACGGGTTAAATGCATCTTCACATCATTAACACTTGCTGGTTTAGTCACTATAAAGTTATTGCAGTCTAGAAAGTCTTTCCAGCCACCTCAAAGTCAAGAGATAACCTTCTGAGGTCATGACCTGTTCTTTCGCTCTTTGTCGAAAGGTGAGGGAGTGGTTCGCCGAGGTCCAGCGGCGCTTGGACATGGGATTAGATCCATTCCAGGAGCTGGGTGCACAGAGGACAGATGGAGACGAGGGAGCACGGGAAGATGAAGAGGTGACACAGGGTGAGTCAATGGCCACCGACGAGCAGACGGGCACAAGGCTGGGAGGTGAAGAAGAGGATGAAGAAGACGAGGAGGACGATGGCGACGACACAGATGACAGTGAGGTTTGGGAGCCGTCACGTAGCGTCAAGAAATCTTTATCCGTTTCTGAAGACTAGTGAAGCAGGGTGAATCGTATCTGAATGTTACAAGAGAAATACTTTTTGAGTCAACGCTGGACGACAGTTAGCTTTAGACCAAGTGTTTTTATCCACGGATTTGCATGTGTAGTTTTCCACCTTAATTAGCTTTTTCAAACTGTTTCCGAGTCACGCCTATGTGATGCTAACAGATGGACTATTAGCTTTAGCTCACTCTCACTGTAACTAAGGTTAAGATGAGAATCAAACCCCACACAGTGGCACGCAGTGAAACTTTGATTATGCTTATAAAGCAACACCTACACAGTATTTTGTGAAGAGGAATAGCGTAAAATGCAATCTTCAAGCTGAGCTGAGGATGACAACTGTCGATGAAATAGGTACCCAAAAATCTGTTGCATCCCGACGCATCCATTAACCCCCCCTATTTTTTTTTAAAGCTTGGGAAACTGACTGTTGTAAGTAACAGATTTTGCTCCTTGTTAAATTTGCACTCCTTGCTTGTTTAAATGCAGCTAGTAAGCTGCACCCATTCACACAATGATGCTACTTTTCTTCTAGAAGGAGTGTTTGATATGTTGTTGTGAGCAAGGGCCTGAATTCAAACTTTAAATCTTTAATGCTATGAATGTTTCCCTCCTGACCAGTTGTAGTTAAAAAGGTGCTTGGAAAATGTATCGCAGCTAGATGTCACTGCTGAGCAGTGTACGCAGTGAAACCAGCACATGATTGTGGGGTTTAAATTTACCTGATTTCTTCAGCCGCTGTGAAGAGCAGATCCTGAGAATCAGCAGGTTGTTTGAGCTGACACGAATTTAATGATGTGATCTGTGTGAAATAATATGAGGAAAACTACTTTAATGCTGAATGAATGCCAAGGCCGGGCTGTTAAATAACACAGGATGTCTACTTAAGTCTTCCCTTTATACTTGCTCTTTTGTTTCATTACTCTTAGAGATTTTTAACATAACAGCTACAGGTCGGATGGAAAAGATGCCACAGAATGCATTTAATATGAACTGCTTTAAATGTTTTGAAATTCATCTTTCACCTTTTGATAAAACACATCCTGTGACCTGTTCTGACCTTTTAAAAAGGGGTTTGTGCAGATTATGAGTATGAGAGAGTAAGTCCGAAGTTGAATGTGTTGTCTTTTGAGCAGTGAGCTACAGAGGCACCATTTGTGCACTAAATAGGGGCCACTGTGAGGTGGACCTCTGAAATAACGATACAGAGGCAAAACTTTTGCTACAGTGTTTTACCGTTTCCCCAAAAACACGCAAATTAAAGCAGGCTCTCACCCTAATAAGACTGCAGTGAGCACCAAATCACTGGCACGAGGCCTGTGAATCATGTTGGGTCCTGATCCATATTTTAAAAGACACTGTTAGGCAGTATTTCAAATAACAATCGGAATCATTTCTGCACTGAAGAGAAAAACCTGAAGCACCTAAAGTAAACTTTTAAATAAATGCACTTTGTCCACTTGTGTTCATAGTGGACTAAATACTGATTAGGCACCTTAATCTAATTTAATTCCATGAAATGGAAGACCAAATCTGTTTTGTATGAATACAAACTGAACCAGTATTTTGCCTTTTTTTAAAAATTTTATTTGTACTAACTTGGAACATTACCAGTTTAATCACTTTTCTAATAATATATGTTTCATATTTGGATGTTTATATGGCTCAAAACAATAGAACAATCACCCACCACTTTCTTTGACTAAATTGCACAATTTGAGCCCCATTTTTCTCAGTGTGAAAAAGCATTTCTTGTAATTCTGTTATTGCTTTAAATCTAGGGAACTGTCTCCAACATCTCCCTCTTGCTCCCACATGCCCCTGCCCACTTCCTTAACCCTCTCTGCCTTTTGTCAGATGAGTGACTATTACATGATATAAATGTCAGCGATGTCATTTTGCCTCTCTGTCTCAGTAAACTGTCTGCAATATAAGCAGACACACAGGCAGACGGGGCTAAAGGGACTTCTTCAAAAGACTGATAACGTGTCGGAAAAACAAAAAGACATTATTGGAAAAAGTTGCTTGCTCTCATCGCAGGAATTATTGTGATGAAGACATGGCACAGCTTTCCCTCTGTGGTGGGAAGTCTACCAAATAACCCTAACTTTCTGCTTTCTTCCCTCTTTACAAACTCTTTGCAAACTGTCCCGACTGCTGATCTTCACCGATAGGGGAGAGACTCTGATGAAGCTTTGCAGGTTAACCTTTGTGCCTACCTGGCTCGTCGCTCGTTTGAACAGAATTTCACCAACTCTCAACTTTGGAAATCAGAAATCTTCAAGAAGGCTTGTTCAAACTAATGATGATGCATGACCGAGCTCAGCTTTCTGCTGACGCTATTAGATGCCTCGCTACACTGAAGCTAACACTGGAAACTTCAGTTGTAAGTCCTTAAAGAGACACCTCGGAGTTCCGAATTTTAACGATGTTTGTAACGTATCCCCGGGCTCTTGTCACACTAGAAGATGTTGCTTTTAGGTTTCCAACATCTCGAGCTTTAAGCCAGCTAGTTTATGATGAACTGATGGGAAGCTAAAACCTTTTATCTGTTTGGTCATCATGTGACGAGTGCCTGGTCTTGATTCACACTTTTAAGGTATACTTTTGTCTAATACTGCATGCAATAACCAAGACAAACAACATTTGTACATATTTGGGGCTGGTATACTTGGCACAGTAGAAGCCTCACCCTGGGTAAACTGATAATGTAGCTTAAAAATACGGTGCAAGTTGAGTGCAGCCATGGACCTGTTTTCTTTTTCACATCACTGAAATATGTACTCGGTTTGAGCTACTGCTAGTTCTTTCCATGACCTTTCTCTATTTTGCACTTTTTTTTTTTTAACTTTAACACCCCAAGTGCAGCCATTTTGTGCCCTCTTATAAGCATTTATTATCTCATGATAATGTCTACAAATGCTACAAAATGGCAGTCAGTACTCGGTTTAGACCACAGGTTAGGCTTCACGCTGCTCCCAGGTATCCAGCCCAAAGTCTTTTACAGTGTGCTCTTTCATTATTATAGTCAGTCTGTTTTGAATGGTTTTTATATGTTTCTATCTATGAACACTGTCATTGCAACTCTATCCAGCCAACAGTGAACTTCTTGTTAACAAGACAGGCTCAGTATGTACAATAGAATAGTGTTTTTTATTAGAATCAGTTGTAGAGTTCAATCAGTGTGCACAAGTGGCTTTTTGGTACTTTGGTTGCAGAAATGTAGAATCAGAACTCAAGAGAAAAGACACGCACTTAGTTGAATTAATGTTTGAATGAACCCAAGTAGTTTTTGTTTTGCCGATATAGGATTTTTAAGACCAATAATTGGCAATTTGTAAAATCGTTTATTTCAGTACATCAGCCAGCATTTTTTTTCTTTTATCCACACAAAATATAAATAGATTTCCCAAACATTATACATAAGTCCTTATTAAGATAATATGACAGTGCAGTTTATGAGCGGGGAAGTTGAGAGTGCCCTCTGGTGAACAACCTATGCAACATCAGGACTCATAATATGAAAGATGTTTCTCCCGTCTCTTCTTTACATTTTAAATTTTATTGGCCGTCATAACTGCTGATACCCCCACAGTTGAATCAAACAATCAAGGTGTAATTAAAGTGCAGAGTTTGAGCTTTAATTCAACTGGATTAAGAAATGTATTGCATTAGCGGTTTAAGAATTAAGGCATTTACACACTGGACGTGTAAAATTCGTGCAATTAATTTGTTCTTTAAAAATATTTTTCAGACTCACCTATTCTTAATGCCGTTCACACCAACGGCATAATTTTGCAGGACAAATTTGCGGCATTTTTTTTTTTTCCTGATCAAGTTCAATTTTTCCGATTATCGCATGCCGTGCATTTGGCAACAAGTGTGCTCGTAGCTCAAAGTGCAGACCATTACACTGAATGTGCACATTTGATACGGAAATAGTAAAATAATACTGTTTTACCTCAGACACACACCGTGCCTGGTGGTAGATTTCAAATTGCAGTGAAATAATACTATAGTGCAACGCTCTAACCAGAGAAAACAAACGCTAAACAAATTGCTAATTTCAGTGATGGCGGAGAGTTTAGATAGCAAAGCGATGAAATTCTCAGTTTTCTTAACTTTGTTTCTTAAATTACAGTGAAAAGCTGATTCAACACTTTGAGCCTCTGGAAATGTGGGAGTATGTATAAAAATGGTTGTAATTCCTGAACACTTAATGCAAAATGTTTGTAAAACTTATTGAATTACAGCTGTCTACACTTCAGTCACATACTCATTGTTTGATTTAAAATCCACTTTTGTGGCGCACAGAGGCAAAGTAGAAATTGTCTCATTGTGCAGAAACTTATGAACCTAACTGTGCATTAAATGTAATGAAGAATTTTTATGATATGTTAACGACTCACCCCACTAAATTTACACATTTCAGTACTTTTCAGCCTATAAATACACAGTTGTGTAGCTCATGTGGCTCTAGAGGGCAGCGATAACATTTCCCCCAGTTGCGTTGAGGTGCCGTGTCTTTTCACGGAGTTGTGATTTTATATCCAACCCTCATCTTGTATCCCAGTTAACCTTGTGCAGTAGAGCTAAAAGCTAATGTTGTGATCTGAGTAGTTTACCTGCGGTGCTATTGCGCTCAAATGTCATATCTGTACCCGCTGTACTTCTGCTATAGTCCTCACTCATTTTCTGTATTTAGAGGTAGTTAGTTGAATGTTTCTTACAGAAATCAGAGATCCAGATGTTTTCACACTACAGCTGCCAGCTTTTTGGTTAAACAAAATCCCATACCTTGTCAGAATTATAAAATACTGTCCATAAAAGTTGAAATGTTTTTTTTTTTCTCTTTTAAATCTCACTGTCGAATTTTTATCTTCTGTCGTCTGATCAGATTTTTCCTTCATATCAGCACAGTGTGCTTTTAATCCAAATGTTTTCTCTCTGTTTCTGCTTCAATGCTGTGTATACCTTCAGATCTGTTTTTGCTGATTCATTAAAGTGACTGGGTGTAATTAGTTGCTGTTGTTCTCCACAGACACAGATAATGCAGGAAGAACACACTGTAGTACCAACTAATATAGTTGTAAATAATATACCGTAAACTGAAACACGTGTCTAGAGAAGATTCTCTGACTGAAACTGACTTACTGAGGCTTTTGCAAAGACACATTATCTGTGTACTGTTCATGACCAAACATCTCAACAAAACAGTTGAAATCAGTGCTACTCTGTGTCTGTGGAACCAGCATTTCCACTCACTTAAAGTTTGTGTGATTAATCCTGGTGTGTATGTATGTGTGTGTGGTTGTTGCTCCAGTTTTGCTGTAGAAGGCTGAAAAAAAAAAATCTCTGTGGTCCCTGCACTCCTCAGCTTGTAGCTACCAGCTGTGAGACATGAAACGTGTGCAATGTTAATTTAAAATCCCAGCTGTTATTGAGGCTCTGGCTTGATAGGTTGATTTAGAAAAGATTTATATTTTATACTTGTTTGAGGATAAAACCCAATAAATTTGGATCAAAGGATGTGCACGTGTGAGAAGCATTTTGCTTTAAATAATGATGCATGAGACATGAAGTCTGGACCAAAAGTAGGGCACGATGTCGTATTAAAATTGACTATGTTTGGTAAGTCTGAGGGTGGTGGTGGGGGTTTTCGGTAACTTATCAGGTAATGGATGAGCAGCTGAAAACATAAATTCTTGTTTCCCCTCACGATGGTCCACATGCTGAAATGTCACTGAAAACCTGAAATGTATATTTTCGTGTTGGCAGCTACGAGGAAGGTGAAAGAAGAAGAAATTCAGAGAGGGGATCATATCAGCATCACTGTGGCTACAGAAAAATCCAGAGTGAGGTTTCAAGTCTCTTCTTTCTATTATAAGGGGACACATTTGAGGAAATATTAATTTCCAGTTTCCATTCATAGATCTGTGCTCATGTGTATAAAAATGTGTAGCTGTTTTTTTTTATTTTTCTCATCTGAAGTAAAGCTGCTGCAGAGCGTCTTTTTCATGTTGATCGTGGCATTTGATTTATGTCTCTGCCTGGCACAGTGATGTTTGAAATGATTACTATAAAGAATGGAAAAAAGATCAAATACAACTTTTCAGTTTTACTGTGAATTGAGCCACGCCGCACGATAATTTCAACATTTTTAAATGCCTTAGTTTTCAATTATTGGTATTCTGTGCTTACTGCTTTATTATGACACAACTTAATTTACACAAGCTAAAAAAAATCAAAAACAAAAACAAAACAAACAGTAATTCTTCTGTAATTCTCCGGCACTTCGCAGCAAGAACATACTTAGATCAAGAGGGAGAAGGCAAGATATGTTTATGCTCATAATATGTAAGGGACAGCATTTTTAAGGGGATTAGTTACTTAATTCTATCTGTTTTTACAACACCAAAAAAGCATAGCCATAGGAACATGTTTCAAGTTGGGGAGCTGTGGGGATGAAGCAATATGTGTGATTTGGGTGTAGCAGCCTCAACACCATGTGAAAATAAACTGTATAAATAATATATGCTGTAAAATGTAAGTGGGTTGCACTTTTTTTCTTTACATGATTTTGGTGCTTTTAAAAATAAGTGCTTTAATAAAATAAAATATTTGAGAGTGTTGGTGGGAGGGTTATGTTAAGCCTGGGGTCTGGTGGCCTTCACCCAGGATTTTTTTTTTGAGGGTTCCTGCATTCTGGTCATTTTTATGCATCAGTTTTTTGTTTTTTTTTTGTTTTTGTTTTTTACCTTTCTGGCATCAGATTATGTCTTTTTTTATGTATAGAAAAACACAACGCTCCATCACCAAGTAATGATTCAGTATTTACTGTAATATAATGCTGTGAGGCATTCTGTAGTGCTTTTAAATAATTATTCCCACTTATTAACTTTTACTATAAACCCTTTTTCATCATTGCATCCTAACCTATGCTTTGGCTGTCATATACAGTTGTAGTCAAAAGTTTACATCCACTCATCATGGGCACAGATGTCATGGTAATTTGGGGCTTTTAATGATTTCTTTGAACCGTTCTCTTTCCAGGGCGGAGTGATTGTACAGCATGTATCTTTGATAACTTCAAAAAACAAGAATTGGGTGCACGAGTTTGAATATATTTTGGATTTTCTCTAATGTACACAGGGTTAAAAGTACAAACACCCCCACTAATATTTGGTTAAATGTCCCTTTGCATGTTGTTCCTCAATCGGACCCATTTGGTAGCCGTCAGCAAGCTTCTGGCATAATTCTGGTTGGACATGAATTAGTAGAGTTTATTTCATTTGGTTGGTTTTGTGGTATGGACCCAGTTTTTTAAGCACAGTCTACAAATTTTCGGTAGGGTTGAGGCTTTGGGAAGCCCATTGCAGAAGCTTACTCATCAGTTCAAACAATTGTACCTACTACAAGAACAAGTTATTCAGATGTTTCACCACTTTGCCGAGTTCTGGGAGAAGACACAAACTATCTTCCTCAGATGAGAGGAAATTAGCTAGGATGTACAGGAGGAACCCAAGAACCACCAAGGTTCAGGACCGCCATGAACTGGAAACTGCCAGGACACCAGTCTCACTGTCCACACAAAATTCACCCGAGAATAAGTGAGGGAGAGAGATGACATCCAAGTCAGAGAGACAGCGGGCAGCTATCCCTCAGGAAAAAGATCATCCAGGGAGGAGAGAGCTGTGATCAGCATGTAAGAAGTGATGAAGATGGTCAGACAGACTTTATGTTCTTAAAATCAGTCTGACATTTGGTCACTTTTGCTCAGTTATATTCAGGGGTGAACGCAAAAGGAGGCTCTACACCATACTAATAAATTATTGTGGTCTAAAACCAGGTGTTTCAGTTTCATTGTCCAACCCCTGTATGTATGTGTGTGTGTGTGTATATGTATATATATATATATATATATATATATATATACAGTGCCTTGCGAAAGTATTCAGCCCCTTGAACTTTTCAACCTTTTGCCACATTTCAGGCTTCAAACATAAAGATATAAAATTTGAATTTTTTGTGAAGAATCAACAACAAGTGGGACACAATCGTGAAGTGGAATGAAATTTATTGGATGTGTCAAACTTTTTTAACAAATAAAAAACTGAAAAGTGGGGCGTGCAATATTATTCGGCCCCTTTACTTTCAGTGCCGCAAACTGACTCCAGAAGTTCAGTGAGGATCTCTGAATGATCCAATGTTGTCCCAAATGATTGATGATGATAAATAGGATCCACCTGTGTGTAATCAAGTCTCCGTATAAATGCACCTGCTCTGTGATAGTCTCAGGGTTCTGTTCCAAGTGCAGAGAGCATCATGAAGACCAAGGAACACACCAGGCAGGTCCGAGATACTGTTGTGGAGAAGTTTAAAGCCGGATTTGGATACAAAAAGATTTCCCAAGCTTTAAACATCTCAAGGAGCACTGTGCAAGCAATCATATTGAAATGGAAGGAGTATCAGACCACTGCAAATCTACCAAGACCTGGCCGTCCCTCTAAACTTTCATCTCATACAAGGAGAAGACTGATCAGAGATGTAGCCAAGAGGCCCATGATCACTCTGGATGAACTGCAGAGATCTACAGCTGAGGTGGGAGAGTCTGTCCATAGGACAACAATCAGTCGTACACTGCACAAAGCTGGCCTTTATGGAAGAGTGGCAAGAAGAAAGCCATTTCTCAAAGATATCCATAAAAAGTCTTGTTTAAAGTTTGCCACAAGCCACCTGGGAGACACACCAAACATGTGGAAGAAGGTGCTCTGGTCAGATGAAACCAAAATCGAACTGTTTGGCCACAATGCAAAACGATATGTTTGGCGTAAAAACAACACAGCTCATCACCCTGAACACACCATCCCCACTGTCAAACATGGTGGTGGCAGCATCATGGTTTGGACCTGCTTTTCGTCAGCAGGGACAGGGAAGATGGTCAAAATTGATGGGAAGATGGATGGGGCCAAATACAGGACCATTCTGGAAGAAAACCTGTTGGAGTCTGCAAGAGACCTGAGACTGGGACGGAGATTTATCTTCCAACAAGACAATGATCCAAAACATAAAGCCAAATCTACAATGGAATGGTTCCCAAATAAACGTATCCAGGTGTTGGAATGGCCAAGTCAAAGTCCAGACCTGAATCCAATCGAGAATCTGTGGAAAGAGCTGAAGACTGCTGTTCACAAATGCTCTCCATCCAACCTCACTGAGCTCGAGCTGTTTTGCAAGGAAGAATGGGCGAGAATTTCAGTCTCTCGATGTGCAAAACTGATAGAGACATACCCCAAGAGACTTGCAGCTGTAATTGCAGCAAAAGGTGGCGCTACAAAGTATTAACGCAAGGGGGCCGAACAATATTGCACGCCCCACTTTTCAGTTTTTTATTTGTTAAAAAAGTTTGACACATCCAATAAATTTCATTCCACTTCACGATTGTGTCCCACTTGTTGTTGATTCTTCACAAAAAATTCAAATTTTTATCTTTATGTTTGAAGCCTGAAATGTGGCAAAAGGTTGAAAAGTTCAAGGGGGCCGAATACTTTCATAAGGCACTGTGTATGTATGTATGTATATGTGTGTGTGTATATATATATATATATATATATATATATATATATATATATATATATAACACTGGTCAAAAAAATAAAGGGAACACTCAAATAACACATCCTAGATCTGAATGAATGAAATATTCTCACTGAATACTTTGTTCTGTACAAAGTTGAATGTGCTGACAACAAAATCACACAAAAATCATCAATGGAAATCAAATTTATTAACCAATGGAGGCCTGGATTTGGAGTCACACACAAAATTAAAGTGGAAAAACACACTACAGGCTGATCCAACTTTGATGTAATGTCCTGAAAACAAGTCAAAATGAGGCTCAGTATTGTGTGTGGCCTTCACGTGCCTGTATGACCTCCCTACAATGCCTGGGCATGCTCCTGATGAGGTGGCGGATGGTCTCCTGAGGGATCTCTTCCCAGACCTGGACTAAAGCATCCGCCAACTCCTGGACAGTCTGTGGTGCAACGTGACGTTGGTGGATGGAGCAGACATGATGTCCCAGATGTGCTCAATGGGATTCAGGTCTGGGGAACGGGTGGGCCAGTCCATAGCTTCAATGCCTTCATCTTGCAGGAACTGCTGACACACTCCAGCCACATGAGGTCTAGCATTGTCCTGCATTAGGAGGAACCCAGGGCCAACCGCACCAGCATATGGTCTCACAAGGGATCTGAGGATCTCATCTCGGTACCTAATGGCAGTCATGCTACCTCTGGCGAGCACATGGAGGGCTGTGCGGCCCTCCAAAGAAATGCCACCCCACACCATTACTGACCCACTGCCAAACCGGTCATGCTGAAGGATGTTGCAGGCAGCAGATCGCTCTCCACGGCATCTCCAGACTTTGTCACGTGTGCTCAGTGTGAACCTGTGAACATATATGTATATGTATGCATATATACATATACATACATATACATATATACATACATATATATATATATATATATATATATATATATATATATATATATATATATATATATATATATATATATATATATATATATATATATTCTGGCTCTGTCCACCAATTTTGTTAGTTAATGAATTTAAATTATATTATTCATCGCTACGTAAGATTAAAAAATGGAAAACTGTGAGAATCATCTCACAACAAATTGCTAAACATTTTCTGTTCTGTTTGTTTTTGTATGGTTCTGTTCCTTAGTTTTATTATTCATTTCATTATTATTGCATACCCCCTAGCTTGTTATCCTCCACGAGTTTGCATCTAAAGTTGTTCCTATACTGTTATTGTATTGTTTTTGAACTTTGTTCAATTAAAAAAAAAAAGTTAACTGGCCGTGTCCTGTCCCGTATGTTGTGCGTTTTATATGGAACGCTAGACCCTCCCATTTTGATTGACATCTCATTCTACCAATCATATTAAGAGATGGGTTTTCCAGAGCCAATAATAATCATGGGGCGTCACGTAGCGTTTCGGTTGATTTTGGTACAGCCAGTTACATGATTAGCCGAATGAGGTGTCAATCAAAATAGGAGGGCCTATCCCATATGGTCTAGCCTGTCATGTACAATTCACTATCTCCGTCCCGTTTACGGGATGTGGCTGTCCGTTGACGAAAGCCTCGATCGCTGCTTGAAGCTAGAGAATTGAGGCTGCAGCATAGCACGAACAGTTCAGAAACAATTTGAAAGGAGAAAAAAAAGAGCTATTTATCAACTGATTAAGTCGTGTTTTAGACTGCTTATTGCTAGCGGATCTTTTCTGATCCAAAGTACAGACGTGACCGGTTCTGAATGACGGCAGCAGACAGCTGCACCAACTCTTACCGGTACTGCGTACCAGCGCAGAATCTTTGTGCTACACAGTACCGGACCGTACCGGCTTACTTTCATTGGTTATATTTGAATAATGTACTGACACTGTGCCCAGCTGCTTAAACAAATATCACTACACCTCTGGTTGTAAGGGGTGTCTGTGACTTGATTTTATGGTTTTAGTTGTTTTTTGTTTTTTGTAAATCTTGTTTAGGGCCCAGAACATTTTCAGAAAACAGAATATCTGCTTTAAACACACCTGAGCTTTTCCCACAAAACAAAATGCCCGCAGTGTCCTCTCCACTAAAAGTTGACCATAGATGGATGAGCAGTGTTTGTTTCTGTGCAGAAAATAACATTCACTAAATACCTTTCTGAATGGGAGAGGAAAGAAAAGAATAGATAAATATTTCTGTGGTATTTTTTTTTATCTAAAGCAGATTTATTGTGACAGACGTAAAATCTTAATTAGGGCCCCAGTAAACATTTACTGTACTTGTATCTTTTTAATATTTAAGAAAGCACAGAAATGTAAGTGGCCCATTAACTAAACTGCACTGAGCATTTAAACATATCTCAGCTTTCCTTACAAAACACACATGTGAATCTCCGCAGTGTCTTCGCAGCTAAAGAGTTGAGCACACACGGATGAGTAACATTTGCTTTTGCAGTTCAGGTAAAACTTTGCACATTATGAACTGGGAAACATTTCTATGGTACACGCAGGTTTACAGGAAACTAGTTTAACTGCCAAGAATTCACTTTAAACAGAAGAATAAAAAATATGAATCACAAATTATTTATATTTGGAAACCAGAACTAAAGATAAAACACCAAAAGCATGTTATTAGTGTCACATAATCAGCATATCACAGTAACATGAGTTTGGCCTAGTATCACCACTACCTCTTCCTGCTACACTGAGCCTGAACCCATCACCTACGATTTATTAGAGGAAAGTTTACAGCAGCCACTACTGACAACTGTCTAACTGAATACACAAAACCAATCCATGGATCTTCTTACACTTTACAGATAAAATTGAATTCATCATAAACAGACTTTATGTCCCAGGAATGGTTCCCAGTTGTGCTCATGGCACCACTCATGTCACACTCTGCTCTTCTTGGCTTGTCTGGTGTCCACTGATTGAAACCTACACAATGGTCATCGACCCAGAACCAGAGGTCCAGGGTGCAGCTGTAGTGAAGGCCCAGCCAGACAAAGGGAGTTTCAGCCTTCTGGGCATCCAGCTCAACCCAGCTCTGGCTCTCTCTATCAAGGATGGAAACCAGATCCACGTGTTCCTCTCTGCAGTGGTACAGGGCGTCTTCCCATGTCTTGTTCTCTTTAATCAACCTAAAACCTGAGAGGAGAAGCACATCAAAAACATGAAACTTATAACCATCAAACCAAACAGTGTTTCTGAGGGTCTGACACGCTGTGTTAATTCAAGCACATGATTCTTCCTGTGAACATTTATATTAACTCTACTGACTCACCAGTTAGCTTGGTGGGTAAGAATCTTTCATTGTACCTTTTTTTGTGCCTTGGATCATCACCTCACACAGAATTACAAACCCCAGTCTTTCTTTGTACACGGTTACATAGCGCCCCCACTTTGTTCCATTTACACAGTTAAATGTTTTGTTTTCTGCCCTTGTGCTGGTTGTAATTTTTGCACACCTGCAGAAAAAGAAAAAAGGTTGGACAAATGTACAGAAAGAGTTCTGGCTCTGTTTGATTAAACCACGCCGTAAGCAGTGGAGGAAGTCGAACAGCTGGGTAAAAAACACGAGCTGCCACTGTCTGAGAGCATTTTAGAAACAAAAATTAAAATATTGAACGTGCTGGAGCCTGACTGAGAACAGAATGATTCAAAGTAAGATGAACGTGTTACTCTGTGAAATGTCCTTCAGATGAGTTCCCGATGAGGATCCGAGCATCTGTCAGATCAATATTGTGATGATCCCTGTTGTTAACCGTGACACAGGAAATTTCATATAGACCCAGTAAGTCAACTGTCCACCAGGAGTTGTTCTGTTCTCTAGTGTGAGAACACGTGTCAAGATCCCCATCAAAAGCTCTGTCAGCACTGTAATTGTGACCATCAACTGTGTAGTTTGAAGACTGAAATGATGATTTGTCATTCAGTCTGAGGGTTTCCCAACCTGATGACAGTGGAGAAAAACAAAACAAAAAAAATGCCAATAACAATGCTTCAGACTGGGGCAAGTGTGTTTTTTTTCCTTCTATTTGTCCCAGCCACACACACACACACACACACACACACACACACACACACACACACACACACACATACACACACACACACACACAAAACATCACTGCATTATATCCCAGTAAATGTTAAATAGTTCAGCAGTAAATTGGTGAATAAAAATTCATCACCATGCATGAAATGAATAATCTGATTCTCAAAGGAGTCGACCCTTGTTTAATGCCCCCCTCCCTCACCATAAAGCACCAGAAATGCACTCTTACCTGGACAGTCTTGACTCGATCGTCCTGTGAAGTTTCAGAGGACGATGTAAGAATTAGTGACTTACTGCCAGCTCTGAAATTATTGTATGGTAATACAGCAGTAAGCACAGAATGGCCATCCTTCAATACTAAGGCAGAAGTTAAACTGGCTTTACTGAAGTATCCTGCAGTGTGGGTCAATTCACAGTGAAACTGAACTCTTATATTTTATCCTCATTCATCCTTGATAATAATCATTTGAAGCATCACTGTGCTAAAAATGGACATGAGCCACTTACCAATCAAAGTGATGAACAGCATACTCCACAGCATCTTTACTTTAGATGAGAAAACACAGCAATTAGTTTGTAACGGTTGCATGTTTTTATAGAAATGACCACAAATCCATGAATGCAAACCAGAAATCAATCTTTGCTCAAATGTGTCCTCTAATAAGAGAAAGGAAAGACTTCAGTAGCCACTCTGATGTTGCTACGATCCCCTCTCTGAGTCAGAGCTGAATTTGTACTTTTTTCACTCCCCTCAGAGCTGCCAACAGGAAAACATACCTTTCTCCTGTTTACAGTCAGAATGAGGCTGTTATTTCCAGTAGGCAAAGAATTTTCAAACTCTTGTATCTTATTTGCATCTGTCAACATGTCATAATTGCTATGCACCCTGTTCAACATACAGTGCAGTCAGTGTGTGAAAATAGCAGCATATGCAAATACTTTTGCATATCTGTAAACTTATAGAGTGAATTTATGTTAGTTTCAGGTTTTTGATAGTGTTTCAGGAGGTCCGATTTAAAGAGAAAAAATACATTTATAGTAATTGTTTTCAACAACTAGTGTGAGACTTGTGATTACACTGATGCCATTAACAGAGAGGTCCTGGAAAAAGTCTCAAAGCAAACTTCCTGTAATAATCAGTCATTCATTAACTAATAACTAATAAAAATCCTCAGAACTAACAGAGACGATCATTGTGCCCTACTTTCTGCACTGCGTCCGCATTTAGTCCACACTTCACGCTTCACGCAGCATTATTTAAAGCAAAATGCTTCTCACATGTGCACGTCCTTTGATCCAAATTTATTGGGTTTTATGCTAAAACAAGTATAAAATATAAATCTTTTCTAAATCAGCCTATCAAGGCAGAGCCTCAATAACAGCTGGAATGTCTCACAGCTGGTAGCTACAAGCTGAGGAGTGCAGGGACCACAGAAAACTGCCAAATCAGACATGCGGAGCTACCTACTGTGGCAACCCAGAGTGAATAAAAGAACAGCTGAAAGAAGCTTTGATGGAGTTAATTTACTGCTGCAGAGATGAAATCTTTGATCCTACAGCGTGTTGCTTTGCAACAATCCTACGGATCACTCCCAAACAGGTTTAGTGCTTTAACAGGCTTTTGTCACATGGCACAGCTACCTGTGAGCTGTAAAATGGCAGAAAGGAAACATAATCATATTTCTGTAAAATACAGGATTTTTCTTTTCGCTTTTATTGGGGAAAACATTTTATTTGATTGTGTTTAAATGTGCTTTGTAACTGTCTACTATGTGTATTGTAATCTGTCTTTTTTTGTGTAATAAAGTCAAATTAGGAGGCCATGCTGAGGCTGTGGAGTGCTTGTTTGGTTTCTCGTCAGTCCAACACTCAGTGGTACAGCTACACTCTTTGAGGACGCTGAGGAATCAAGGAGGCCACCTTTGTCTACTGTGAATCGCCATCATCCAGAGAAATAAGAGATCATTCTGACAGTCCAGAACTGAAATCTAAGGGAGAATTTCACAACAGCAAAGACTGATTTTTAAAGTCTAATATTGTGGCTAAGTCAAGGCACGTTATAAGGAGTTTTGATCAGATTTGACTAATTATACACACATTTTTTTATGCCCCAGTGGACACTGAAATGGAATGAAATTTAGATAATGCTCCAAAATAACAAAAAAGTACCTGGAAGCCTTTAAAATGGTGAGATCTGCTTACAGAGGCACATGTGAATGCGTTTGCGCATGACTCTGTTGCTTTTTTAGCACTTGGCATTTTCATTCATGTACAGCAGTCATTCATTCACAGCACTGCTTCTGTATGTCAGTTTATTTTGTGTTTAATAAATAATAACATGGCCAGATGTATCATGTTTTGTAGTTCATGTGATGTATTTTGATCATTTTAGAACCCGGTAAGAACCAGCTGATTTATTTTAATGATGTCCTCACATATAAAACCTTAGAATTGGTACTTTCTTTTTACATGAATGCAGGGATGTTTGGTATCCTTGTCTCTGAAATCAGTGCAAGCTTTTAAAATTGCTTCCATATTTATGGTTCTGAAGATAAACAAATGCACTGCATATTAAAATAAGAAAAGAAGGGGAAAAAACAAAATATTAAAGACATACACTTTTCAATCATTCAGCTGACTAAGGAGCATCCTCTAATAGCTTCATTCTGCATAACAAAGTTGTGAAATTACAAACAAATTAGACTTGAACCTAATTAGCTCATTTCCATGTTTCCTTCCCAACAAGTCATCACATTAAACTGGCACTTGTGTAATTTACATACCCAAAGGAGCACAGAAGTATGCAGCAGTGTGTTACACAGCAGCAACACTTCCACACAGCACTGAAAAGATTTCTGAAAATACTAAGAAGAAATTTGTGTGTGTGGGTCAGAAAGCCTTGGAAGCGTACAGCAGCTGCCGGCAGTAGATCGCCGACAACAACCTGACCATCAGATGAGATGTAGTGGAGGGGATGGCCCGATGCTGCGCCAAACTGGGACAGAGAGACAGAGTGCTGCACTTGGCCGATTTACTGGTAATTACATCAAGTTTTTATTAGCTTTTTAAAAAAAATGATCTGCATTCATTAACAATGACCAGTGGATGGAACAGGAAGTCTTGTCCCAGATAATATAACACTGTCTGCATTATGAGCCTGCCTCCTGGGCAACTGGTGATTATCACTGATAGTTTGTGTGTTATTAGTTTTTTTACAATTCATTTACTTTTTGCCAGCTGTATGAAAACAGCATGCCAGGTTTACTTGGGTCTTTATTTTGTCTTTTGGTTTGGTTTTATGAGCTAGTAAAGTTGAACATGCAAATGTTTTGTATTTTCCTTTAAAATAAAATGACACACACACACACACACACACAGATGATGGCACTAAAACAAAGGTAATTTTATCTAGAATTTCAGTTTGTTTTAGTTAGTTTAGTGAACCCAAGTACAGTTTCAGTTAATTACCGTTTTTATTTATTTCACCTAACGAATGTTTTTCAATTTCAGTTTTCAGTATTTTGTTTGTTTTTGTTAATGATAATAACCTTGGTCAGACCGGTGCAGCGTCCACAACACACAGCACAGCCCCAATCCTCCCTTCTCCCGTCACTTGTGAACAAGACCCTGAGATACCTAAACTCCTCCACTTGGGGCAGCAAATCATCCCTGAGCCGGAGTGGGCACTCCTTCCTTTTCCGGCTGAGGACCATGGTCTCAGACTTAGAGGTGCCAATTATCATGCCAGCCGCTACACACTCGGCTGTGAACTGTTCCACTGCGAGCTGATGAAGCCAATACACCGTACAACAGGACCACATCACCCGCAAAAAGCAGAGATGAGATTCTGAGGCCACCAAGGCAGAAGCCTTCCACCACTTGGCTATGCCTAGAAATTATTTCCATAAAAATTATGAACAGAATTGGTGGCAAAGGGCAGCCCTGGCAGAGTCCAACACCCACAGGAAATGAGTCTGACTAATTGCTGATAATACAGACCAAGCTCTCGCTGCGGTTGTACAAGAACTGAATGGCCTTGTAGGGAGGTAACCCTCTTGTCCACCAGTGAAAACTCCAACATGCAGACAGCAAGCCGAGGGGATACAAGAATACCCACCCTAGCTCGCTGCCTCTCACCGAGGGCAACTCCAGACTGGAAGAGAGTCCAGCCTCTCTCCAGGAGACTGGTCCCAGAGCCCAGACCATGCATTGAGTTGAGTCTGACTATATCTAGCCAGTATCTCTCAACCTCACACCCTAGCTCATGCTCCTTCCCCACCAGAGAGGTGAGATTCCATGTCCCGATAGCCAGCTGCGATAACGGGATCGGTCCGCCAGTGCCTCCGCCTCAGCTCCTGCCCTTGCCGAGCGCCCAACACACATTGTGCACATGTTCATACTGTAATTATAATTGTTAGCAAAGCAACATATTCTGTTTTTCTTCACATTTTAGACAGTGTGTAAACATTTTTTTTAATAAAAACAGAAAAAACTTGTTGGCAGATATGCTCTCAACTGCACAAAAGGTATGTTTGTTTCCTGTTGTCTATAGACAAATTATTTGTGTTAAGCATTAATGTGGCAGAGGACGCCAGCAGCCAATAAGGCGTATTGTTTTTGACATGTGATATACATTTGGTGGGCGTGAACAAAGTTTTCCCTCTCGCAGGAAGTCGGTTCAAGTCTGAAAAAGATGATGGCTGATGTATGTTAATTCCTCCCTAATTATCGTTGATAAAGTCTAGGCTTCCACGCCAGAATCTCTGCGCATTTTATTCCTGCTAACAGGTTATGGGCCCAGAACAGCAAAGACTTGCCCAAAGAAATTTATCAAGTTTTTTTTTTTCATCAAAAGAAACGTCGCAACGTACAGCGTGTCCGGTGAGAGTTAGCATCCCATGCTAACACCATGAGTCGACGGGTTGCCGAGTCAAATAGCCGCTGGTCTAGGCTAGTTTTTGACGTAGATGAAAAGAACTATGAACTGTGGGAGACGAAATTCTTCAGTTGCAAGGACTGAAAGATGTCATTCTGAAGCAGCCTGTCAATGCCGAGGGAGAAGAAGACAGAGCAAAAAATGCAGAGGCATATGCGGAGCTGATCTAGTTTCTGGATGATAAGTTTGTCTGTAGTGATGCGAGAAGCGGTGGACAATGGGTGGAAGGCGCTGAAGATCCTAAGGGACTATTATGCAGGTAAAGGAAAGCCACGCATAATTAGTCTGTATACAGAACTGACTTCACTCCAAAAGTCTACCAGTGAGGGTGTGACTGAGTATGTAATATGGGCAGAGACCGCCGTCACTGCCCTGAGAAATGCTGGTGAAACATTAAGTGATGGGTTATTGGTAGCAATGATTTTAATGGGACTGCCAGATTCTTTCAAACCGTTTGCTATCCATATCACACAAAGTGAAGTGACAGTGACCTTTACTGAATTCAAAACTAAATTGCGGTGCTATGAGGACACTGAGAAAATGCACACTGCAACATCGGATGACAATGTCATGAAAGCACGAGCACGGCCGGGTGACAAGCCTGCGTCTGAAATTCTAAAAGATCGGGGAGCCGGGAATACAGACATTGTGTGCTTCAGATGTGGACTGAGGGGACACAAAGCCAGAACGTGTCAGCGCAAGCAGTGGTGTAGTGAGTGTAAAAGCTCTACACATCGGGATGCAACCTGCAGACGGAAACAGCGACGGGACAACGCGCGAAAAGTTTCTGAGGAACCGAGTGGCAAGGATTACGCATTCTGGACGAGGAACATGGATCCAGGGATCCAGTCAGGTCGTGGTGTCAAAAAGAAAGGTCTGATGGTGGACACGGGGGCAACTTCGCATATCATCACGGATATAGCAAAGTTCATAAAATTCGACGACAGTTTCCAGGCCAAGACACACTATGTAGAGCTGGCTGATGGTACAAAGTGCAACGGAGTCGCAGAACACAGAGCAGATGCAGAGGTTTATGTGATTGACAGCAGAGGGCAATGCCACAAAACAACTCTGAGACAGGCACTGTACATCCCTTCATACCCACAGGACATCTTTTTTGTGAAAGCAGCTACTTCCAGCAGAGCGACTGTGATCTTCAAGCAAGGGAAAAATACCCTGCAGCACAGAGACGGTGTAAAGTTTCCCATATATGAACATGACAGACTGTACTAATTGCAACAGTAAACAAATCTGATGAACAATGTAACAGTCCCCTCACTTAAAGGATTCTTCAACTCAGTCAAGTTGTTGACACCCTTTGCCCTTACGGAGCATCAGGAGAATGCTATTCCATCTCCACTTACAAACTCGCCACCTGGCGTGATGGTGCCGCCTGCAGGCTCCGACTTCCCTCCTCAAATCCTGATCCCCGGTCTTCCTGAGAAGGCGGATCTTTCTGCAGTAAAGGCAGACCGGAGGAACTGTGTCCGCACTCTGGATATTGACGGCGTCACGGTCACCAGAGCCATCTCCACCGTTTACCGCACAGAAGACACTAAAATGACACACCTGTGGAGAGTAATGGACTACAGCCCAGAAGGCCATGTCCTCATGTCGGTGCTCTGTCAGTTTGTAGAGAGATCAGCACAGCTCGCAAAAAGAGACGCTACAGACGAAGGGAGTGACAGCAGGAGCCCCACTCCACCAAAGAAGCGCTTGAGAGTGTGAAGCTTCTGAGGGATTATTACTGTGCATATGTATACCGTTTGATTAGTGAGATACACAGGTAAGCAATTTTGGTGCGTCTTGCACGTTTCTTGATTTCTTGGTGCTGGCCTGTGTGTCTGAGATGACTGCAAGTAAAAGAAGATGACTGACTGTACAAAATGAACTCTAGATCCATAAGAACAATTTCAAGCGTTGATCATCTTCTCCTGCACTTCACACAAGAACCAGAAAGATGAAAGTGGTAAGTAGCAACTAGTGTTCCTAAAATATTGTCCCACAATATTGGAAAACATCTCGAGGTTTTGACTTTGATTCTTCCCTTTCTGCCTTTTGACTTTCAGAAGAAGAGGTAAGACGAGGAAAAAAACCCATAACCAAACAACTGCCCTCATTAAAATGGTAAATATATTCATCTTGTTCTGCATTTCCTCAAAATAACCAGTAATTTTCCTGTTGTTCTGAACTGATTCACTCTTGTCCTGTGTCATTTGGCATTTTTCTCTTAAAGTGAACCCTGGCAGAGTGCCATTGTCTTTTGCACAATCCAACTCCATTAGAATATCACCAAGCTCTCGTAGTTTAACACTGTCTTTATTAGTCAACCTGGGAAAATCCCCTACCTTTTTTAAGAGTGCATCTTCAATCACCTCGGGTGAGCAATAGCACTTTTCAAGACGTTCCCAAACCATCCTGGCACCTGCAGAAGGATTGAGGATGTGCACAACGCGGATCCTTTTTGCTTGTTCTGACGACTTGGGACCCAGCCACTTCGTTAACAAGTCCAATTCCTCTCTAGCGGACAGATTTATGTCTTGGGTTACACTACTAAATTAGGCCTTCCATTCCAATAATTTTCAGGTTTGTCATCAAATTGCAGGAGACCTGTGCTTACTAGTTCTTTGCGGACAAGATATCTTGCAAAGTCTTCTGCACCACTGGGCTCGGGTTTGTAGCCATTTGGAAGAGTGACTGTGTGTGATCTGGAGGACTGTATGGGTGAGTATTGGTAGGATGAACATTTACTGTTGGCTCCTGTTTCATGTCTCTATTCACTTGTACCAGGTCATGCTGGGTTGTAGTTGTTTCTGGGTTAATCTCTTGTATGACTAATTTTTTATCTTTTGTTTCCGGAGGCTCCATTGCAATGTGTTGAGAAGGATTGTCAGGAAAGGGATACTCACAATGTTGCAACTTCTGCTTCAGCTGCTGCTACTGCCTTTTGACACTGTAGAAGATGAAGGTTTGCATCCAATTCTGCCCTCTGCTTCACCATGTTGGCCTCTTTTTCAGAAAAGGCTAGTTGAGCTTGTGCCACCTTTGCTTTGGAGTAAGCTTTTGTAGCTGAAGAGGTTGTTGATGACGATCGTCGAGAATGCCTGGAGTTTGCTTTAGACGACTGTGAAGCGGTGTCAAATGGTTGTTATGGCTGCTGCATTGCTGATGATTGATGTGCAACCTCTGGTTGTTCTGCAGTGTAGTCTCTAAGATAGTTTCTTCCTGAGCGTAGACTCATGTTTGCTGAATGTTTTTCTGTATTGAACCTGCTGTGTAATTGTGTTTTTACTGTGCTGTCCTCACAACATGTGAGCCTGTATGCTGCTAGACAGCCAGCGAACAAAATAAAGAAGGCTCCACAACAAGGCTTGCTTTTCTTGTCTTTTATAGAGGTTCTCTTTTCTTTTCTTTTTTGTAACTAAAAATACAGAAACAAGAAGAAAAATAAATCAGAAACTGTTAAAAAATATGCACTGTGCTATATTCGCAACACTCACGAGTAGCTAGCTAAAAACACAGATATGTAAATGCTATTTTATATAATTGTTTTGGCATATAAACTCAAATTAACGTACTTGAACATTCACAAATACAAAGACAAATGTTTCCCAAGGAACAGAGCACATTTAACATGAAAGCAATGCTTTGCTGTTTCTCCCTGGAGAAGGCTAGCTTGCTTTTTCCACTTCGGAGAAAAAACGTCCAAGATGTACTATTGCCCTCTTTCTCCTAGACTGGCTGCCTGTCCATCTCATGACAGCTGAGATAGACTTCAGCTGATGGATGGATGGGCGGAAGGATGGATGGACGTATGGATGGATGGATAGAGGAACGGAGGGATGGATGGACAGAGAGATGGATGGAGGAACAAAGAGATGGATGGATGGACAGAGGAATGGATGGTTGAAAGATCCAAAAAGAAACATCTAGCTGCAAGACCCACTCACAAATTTTTTTTTATATAATTTCTTTTACGATCAGTTGTTTTTACATCATTTTGATGAGGTTATTAGGGAGTTATTTCTGCCTAAATAGTTGTTTAACTTTGATCTTTTTTTATCTGCTATTATCCTTTTAGAGAGTGGAGAGAAAACAAGGAGAAGACTGGAAGAGATGCAAACACTCTCATTATGAAAGATAAGTATACACACATTTAATCAAGGACTCAATCAGGACTCTGATAAGCAATTCTTTTTACTTTGTTTTGTCCTTAATTGTTATCATCCATTTAACTTTCAGAGAGTAGGGAGGATGCAGCATACACTGTAAACTCTCATTTAAAAAAAGATAAGTATATTTTTATTTTATACTAATAATACCTCAGCACCTCTTTCCAGCTCAAGGATCAACTAGCTAATCAGGACCTCAGACTCCGCCCTGGACCTCTTGTCTAAGAACCCAAATAAGGCTCCTTCTCATTCCATTGACCATCCCCTTCCCCTAAGGACAGACTGCTTACTTCACTGAGAACAAACCCTCCTCTCCTCCTTTTTAGAGTATCCCACCTGGACCTGCAAAGCTCCGTGTGGACAAAATAAAGATTCAGTGATTACTGTAAATTCCCTCTGTGGTCTCTTGATTGCCTTCTGCATTTCACTGCCTCTGGTTCAGCCAGTTCATGACACCTGCAGCAGCAGCAGCGTCATCACAGACAGGTTTCTGTCCTGAGGATCATCAGATTCAGCAGCATTGGTCATGTTTGGAAGTGAAATTGTGGCATAGTGCACGATTATCAATTATAGTACCTTTAGACTCCTTTGAGTAAATGGACATGTATGTTTAACATCCCAAAAACTAGCCATACTGTTACTGTAATGTTTCTTTTTTATTATAATTTTAAGAGACGCCATGAAAATATTTTAAACTTGCAATTTATTTGGAGGCACAAACAGTGTTGTTGCTCAAAGAAAATTCAGGCAAACACAAATTACATCTAGGTGGTCATATAAGCTCGAACCACCATACATGCCCTTCAACTGTGTTCCTGTTTGGAACTCAGCAGCAAATGTTTGTTCCTCACTGATAAAGTTACGGACTACCTGAAAAGTTAACTGATGTATTTTTAAAATCTAGCCAGGAGGTAAAATGTACAGAAAATCCAAATTAAAACAAGTAGAAAATGCCTAAAAAAGTTTAATGGTACCCTGTGATCGCTTATCTTCTCATCTTGTTTACCTTTTAACACTACAGACTATCAGCCTGAGGAACAACAATTAAAGATTCAAACATCCACAATTTGCTTTATTAAATACAATTTTGTGCATGGAAAAAGCAGTCTGAGGTTTTGGTTCCACAGAACCTGCTCAGCTTCCTCCTGTTTATGTGAGACTCACACCTGAAGTGTCAGTGGGAATAAAAAGAGGGCAAAGACTCATTTGTAATTAACAAATGTGTTTTTCTTGCTTTTTATATCCAGCATGAATCCTCCAGTCTGTGGCTGTGCAGTGTGATGGTAATGGGTCAGAGTGAGGATGAAGTCAGAAAAAACCTAAAGAATAAACAGGAGTCAGAGCTGAAAGTTTCTGCTGCTATTGAGCTCATTGAGGCATTTACAGCTCTGTCACTGTGCAGATACTGGATCCAAACTCAGACACCCCCGATCATTGGCCGGTGTTGTGCCAAAAAGTGATCGTCTGCCATAAAGTGATTTGCAATGTTTCTATGTGCTTTTATGTGTAATGAATTTGCTTATATTGGTAAATAAAGTGCAGTCAGCATTATTTATGAAGGGCTTATATATAAAATGAAGAAATAACTTGTTTTTCAACAATCTTTAGGAGTGTGTGTTATTGTACCTACATTATAATCAAACCAGTGCTTTTTGGCCACTTAAAGTATCTTTATAGAACTGTGATGTTATATTTGTTGTAATTTCTGCAGCCCTCTGAGCCAGATTTCTGTTTAAAAAGACATTTTTAATGTCAAATACAGTTTTTACCTTGATAAAAAAAAAACTAAAAAAAAACGAATATATATAAGTCACTGCGCCAAAAACTGATTTCAGCGTCTACCGTGATAGAAATGCTGTTTCTCGCTCAAAATGACCTGATATCATTCATGAGAGATATATGTTTGACATATGTTTCAGATTATAGGTCAACAAGTCATTTAAAGCTATTTAAATACAGGCAATCGTTTTTTGGCAAATACCAAAAATAACTTTTTGGCAGACGATCACTTTTTGGCACAACACCGGAACCTTCCTGTCCGGAACTGAATTCGTCGAGCTGTTTAAGCAAGCACACAAGAGGACGTGAGGCTGTGTAGTCTTTTGAGGCACGCTTTATTTGTAAAATAAACTGTATTTTTCTAAGCTCCAGATGGAGATACTAGGAAGCACGTTTGACGACTCGGTGTTTTCGGAGGTCAGAGACCGAGTGTGTGCGTCTCTGTCTTCTTACAGCGCCAAACTGTGTGAGCCGGAGGTGAGATGTTACCAGATGATGCAGTTCGGGAGATTTTACCTCAGTGAGGAGACAGGAATAAAAACCCACAGCAGCTAGCTGGGTAGTTTAGATCAACCTTGGTCGGGAACATTAATAGAGTTTTATGTGCAGAACAAGAACGGAGGTAAAACACTGGAAGTGTAAATTCCCGTTGTGACGTTTCCAAACTCACACTTTCTCATCTTACAGAGTTTGTGTTAGATCAGACTGCTGATTATATACACTGATTTTATGTCCCAGTGGACACTGAAATGAAAAGAAATTCAGCTATTGGTTCAAAATAGCTGCCCAAGTAAGCACCCTTTGGCGTTTCTAGTGTCCAGCCTTGCTTGCAGAAAGACTTCTCCCGTGTTATTGTAGCTAGCTGAATGTCTTCGCATATGACAGTTACACACGGAGAGAAACAAGCAGATGATTCTGATATCTTGCATCTGAATTCACTGTAATTTTTTTTTATCGTTACTTAATGTTGATATTTATGGCACTCAGTGTAAATGATGCTGCATTGTGCACCATGCATAAGTGGAGACATGTACTTCTCTGTGAGCAAGCTGGGTGAGGAGCTGCTGTGCATTAAACTCGGCCCCCTCTGCAGTGGTTTTGTGAGAGTGCTGCTGTGGAGACGGAAGATTCCCTGGAGAAGCAGAAAGTCTACAAGTTCAGAGGCGACCTGGCTGTGAGACAAGGAAACTATCAGGTATTTGCAGTTATTCAATTTAGTCTGTGCTCTCCTGCTATTTGAGGAAGTGTTTGACACTTCCTCAAATAGTTTCCAGTTTCAGCTCGCTGGGTTTGACTCTTCTTGCTGTTGTTCATGCCACTCTTACTTGTCCACCTCAAGATGTGTAATGTTAAAAAAATCTTGCTTCTCTCTGTTTGGTGTGTGTGTGGGTCAGAAAGCCTTGGAAGAGTACAGCAGCTGCCTGCAGTGGATCGCCGACAACAACCTGACCATCAGACGAGATGTAGTGGAGGGGATGGCCCGATGCTGCACCAAACTGGGACAGAGAGACAGAGCGCTGCACTTGGCCGATTTACTGGTAATTACAGCAACTTTTTATTAACTTTTTCATTCATTAACAATGACCAGTGGATGGAACAGTATGTCTTGTCCCAGATAATATAACACTGTCTGCATTATGAGCTTGCCTTCTGGGCAACTGGTGGTTACCTCTGATAGTATGTTATTTTCTTATTTGTATTTTTTTTAAAATCTATTTACTTTTTGCCATACTTTTTGCATTTTCTACGAAAGATTCAGACCTCAGTTGTGATTTCTAAATGATCTCTCTGCAGAGCAAAGAAGCCTCCAACACCTGTCACCTAACCAGCCTCCTGCTGCTCAAGGTCAGCATCAACCTGAAACACACACACACACACACACACACATACATACATATATACATACATACAGGCAGTGTAATTAAAAAAAAAATGGAGAAAGAATAATGATCAATATTTTTCTAAATGATGGTGAGGGAAACATGTTTATCATACCTAAAGCTGAATTACATAACACAGATCAACTATTTAAAACCCTTTTATTAGAAAATCAAATATGATTATATTAAAATTATTTTTTGCTGATTTTACAGAAATATTATGATTATGTTTCTGCAATTTTTTAAACTCATGTTTGATGCACGAGCGTGTGACACCAACTCCCTGTCCGGTTTCAGTCATGTGACACAAGCCTATTATGCACTGACTTTAAACAGAAGTGATGAAAATGTTTGAAAATTATTCATTTTGTATTTCTTTTATCAGGAAATCAATAAAACATGAGTAACTTGAATACTGCAGAATAAATTCCACTGCACTGAGCCACAGATCCCTGACAGACACAGCACAGTACAAACACATGTCACCCTTTTCTGCTCAAAGTCCCCGTCATTCTGTAGAAATGCTGTTTATTTTTTAACTCCAAGGTCAGCATCTACGAGCATTTTGGAGCTGTGGGATCAAAGATGTCGTCTCTGCAGCAGCTGTGCAGCCTGCTGCCCTTTAACCCCTGGCACTGGTTCAGCCTGGGACAGACGTGTTTGCAGCTGCTGGGCAGCAACACAATCACAGGTAGAGTTTTCTTAACTTCCTGTATCAGAGTCTGGCTCAAAGGGTGCACCTGTTTCATCAGGACACATTACAGCATGTGATTGTAACCTCTGTATTTACATACTGCATGCAAACAGTATAGCAACACAAGAACCGGGAGGTAAAAATGCATAACTTATTTTAAAAGCAATCACATTGCTTTTAAAATGTTACGAGAAAAACATCAGCCTAGTGTGATTATTATAAGATGTACTTTCCGTTTCCTAAAAGTGAGGAAGTAGCTGGATAACAGCAGCCAAAACAATAAACACATAATTTATTTAATAAAATAAATACAATATGACAACACAAAATAGATTGGATTAAATTTCATTTTCTTGTCATTACATATGTCACACAATACAGTACAGTGCTACAAAATAGCCTGATAAGGTGCTTTTTTTTTTTTTACAGCAATTGATCAAACATAAAACTAATTTGTCCCTGAACGTGGTTTGCTGTATTTATGTTTTAAGGATTCTTTTCCTCTGAGAGCTGTGCATTAACGGACGAGCAGGAGGATCGAGAGGCTGAGGGGCATCAGGAGGAGGCTGCAGAGCTCCGGAAGGACAGAGTCTGGCTCAAAGCCTGCACTTGTTTCATCAGGACAAGGTACAGCATGTGATTGTATTTACATACTCTATATCACATGCAAACAGTAAAGCAAAAAAACTTAAAACTTTCTTTTGTGATAAAACTTGTAGTTAAGGCTGGATCAGGTGAACCTGAACCCTCCCTTTGTTAGGCTGCTGGGGGCTTCCCATGATGCACTTAGTGTTTCTTCTTCACTCATCTCTTCTCACTCTGTGTTTATAAACTTATGTTACACCATCAAAAGGTTAATGCTGCTTCTGCATGTAAATCAGTGTTATACTGCCTCCCACAGACTCCTGTTGAGAATCCTTCGACAGCAGCAGTCCTCCTTTGTGCTGCAGCGCAGTGAGAGAGCCCTACACACAGCAGAAGAGGCGTTACAGCGGCTCAACCCCAGAGAAGCAACCCTGCAGACTCTCACTGAGGTGAGACGCACAGTTTCTTGCATACTGTGACAAAGCTCAAATTCCAGGCAGTTTCAGGTTAAAGTGGCTCAGCATTATCTCTCTCCTTGATCTCTCAGGTGATGTCAGAGGACCTGATTCCAGAGAAGATGAGGGAGGACTACCAGGACGGCGAGAGCCTGGCCAGTGTGTGTTTGGACAACTTCAGGCAGCGCTGGTGGAACAAGATCTTGCTGACAGGCGTGTTAGAGACTGACGGACTACAGCATGAAACACAACATCCTTATGCTCTAGTGTTGACTGTTTACAACGGTGTGCGCAATCAAGAAGGGACTGAAGAACCAGCTGAAGATGGTTCAAACAGCACAGTGAATGCAGTCATCATTAAGCCTGCAAACTAAACCCTCAGTATTTCATCCACTTCTGCTAATAGCCTAAAAATGGCTGCATAAAAACAGCCTAATGTTTCAGATGCTGTTCTTGTCAGACTAGCTGTTCTCAGTATTATGATGATAAAAGCTCCAACACACCCATTATACAGATGCACGGGTGCTGTCACCAACCTGCCTGCCTCTCAGGACAGCGGAGGCTTGTTGTTTGCCCTCTTCATGTTTTGTGACAACAGCCTTGTGACACATTAGCCTTTAAAATCAGAAAACACCTGTGTGTGTGTGTGTGTTGCACCTGTTCGACTAAAATGCACCTTTCAGGTTTAGAAACACGTAACAGACCACACGTCTTGATGAGGTTACAAAATTGAGTTGACATTTTATTTGAACAAACATATGCATACATTATTTCCCCATACAGTACACACAAAATGCACCAAGGCTGCTAAACTGAAAGTTCAGTTTTGTTGCAATAATAAGCTCTTCTCTTGGTCGAATGTAATTTCAAAAGGTTCACAGTAAAATTACACAAACCTTTGAAGACACTACGTTGTTTGTATAACTGTAGCTCGTGTGTATCTGGATGAATAAATGCGACCAACAAAAGGTTTAGGTAAAGGTTCTGTTTAGATTGAAGCCTGCTGTGTGTCTCTCATTCATGCTCTTGCTTCTTCTCAGCGGTTCATTCATGCTGCTCTGTAAAGGCCTCCAGCCATGCTGCCCCCCTGTCATCTGTCCCATCCCGTAGGTGGTCCTGAAGGAGCTGTGGCGCTCCACAGTTGTGGGTCTTACTGCAGTGTGATGTTTCCAGAGGGTCCAGTTTAGTCTTGGAGGGGGATTCAGCTGCTGTGAAGAGTGGGACTGTAGATGCATCTGGGCTGCTTTACCTGGAAGAAAGAGTTTGGGGTCTTTCTGGAGCTGAGGCCTGAGATGACCTCCCACTGAACCTGTAGGCTCTGTGCTGGTTTGCGATTGGAGCAGGGGCTGGCAGTACCTCTGTGGCTGATCCTGCCTCCTGGTTTCTAGAAAGGAGAATTTGTTTTGCAGATCAGGTGTGTGTCCTCTTGAAGGGGTAAAAGGAAACAGATGAGTGGTGTTTGCTTGTTTCTGCTGCGATGTAGGCGAGTGGAGTTTAGGATTCTCATGTGGAAGTTCCACTTTGGGTTTAAAATTCTGTGAGGAGCTCCACTGTCCTCTCTGAGTGTTTAGGTCTACAGCACTCCCCAGAGGGTTTGTCGGTAAGAAGCGCCCTTCAGTAGTCACGTCTGCATGATCAAGATTTGAATTCTTCAAAGCTGTTTGATAGCGTGCAGTCCTGTGCTGTCCATGTGTCGGGGAGACCGCGCGCAGAGGGTTTGACTCTTGAACCTTTGCACTGTTTTCAACTGTGGTGCTGATGTTAAACTGAGGCTGAATGTGTGAGAAGTAGGTCTGATCAGGAGGATATGAGCAACTCTGGATCTGGTCTTGGCTCTTCTCTTTTTATCAAGCTTGATGAATCCAGCTCCCATTGTGTATTTGGGCTTTTCCATAGATGCACTCTGCACCGTATGCTCCATTCCTGGTTGAATCAAAGGCTTTGAGTACAGCTGAAGAGGTTTTCTTTGTGTTTGTGAACTACTGTCTGCTCTGTGCTGAGGCTGCTGATCGTCTCTGCAGCTATCCAGCTCAGGGCTCTGGGGATTAAGTAGAACTGTCCCTGCTGCTTTTGTTTGAGTGTTTTCAGCATTTTTATTCCAAGCCCAGCGGAGACCTGTCTGTTTTGTTTGCTTACTGATACCAGTATTGTTATGATGAGCTGCACGTGATGTGGAGTAGCGGCAAACAGTTTGCGGCAAAGCGATAAAGGTGATGAAGCCGGTGACTGGTTTGGAGCTGGAGTGCAGTCTGTGGAATTCCTGCAGGAAAGGTGTGACCGCGCTGCCCTTTAAAAGAACAGCGAGACTCCGATGGACCTGCCAAGACAGCCAGGAAAAACTGAAGGGATCACACACACACACACACACACACACAGTTATTATTGTACAACAGAAAATAAAAAAAGAGAGAACACATTCAGAATATGTTGAGAATGCTTTGGCTACATGTGTGTTTATACCTGTATGAACCAGTCAGCACCTCAGTCCAGTCAGTGATGATAAAACTCTCTGCAATCTGACCTTTCACCTTCCTGCCCGTCTTTGCACAGTAGGTCTGTCCATAGGCACTGTGTACTGACAGTTTCTGTACACACAGACACAATTATTTAGCTAACACTTGTATTATTTGTATTTTTACAGAGTGAAAATATTTCCCTTTTGCTGTAACAGTGATGTATGGAGCCCCTGCAGTTGCAGAACATTTTTTGTGTACACAAGATATTTATCTTGATAATTTCATAAAATCATTGATGAGTCTAATAATTTAACTTCAACACTGCGACCATATAACAGAGAAAAACTAGAAGGGCACTCAGCAGTTTAAACAAAACAAAATGGGAAAAAAAAAAACATTTGCTGAGATATAAATTGTATATGTGTGGGTGATTTTTGTTTGGGCTTTGTAGTTCACGTTGTATTATTGTTAGAATTTAAATTTTAAATAGAATAAGACAATGAATTGTTAACAGTATTTTTTTATACCTGAGCACCAAATTTCATCTCAATTTTAAAAATTTGCCAGTGATAATGACCTTTGACCTCTAACTCTGAAAATTAAATCATAAGTTCTTGAGCCCCTGGGGAATATTTCTACAAAGTTTCATCAAATTTGGTTCAGACCTTTTCGAGATTTTTTTTTTTTAAATATTTGAAAATTTTTGGTGACCTTTATCTTTGACCTTGAAAATGAAATGATATATTCTCGGACCCCTACGGAACAGTTCCTTGTGCCATACAAATATTCTACCATATTTGTATGCTGATTGTCATCACCAGGAATAACAACCTGCATCTTTCAAGCAGCAGCCTGCAGGGCTGAAAAATTAGGAAGTTCTAAGTGCTGCAGTACCAGGAGCGACCAATTGGCGCAGTCTTCAAAAAAGAGTCAATCTCACTTGTTTTAGTTTTGTTAGGGCTTAAAGTTAGGGCCGGCACAGCTGTGATTGATATGTAGGTGTGCAACAAAGGCAGCTGTCTGCTAAATGAAAACAGTGAGCAGGACCTCTGCAGTGTTTGTGCTGTTGGTGCCATTTGGAGCATTTTAAATTATCTGACAAATAACATTTGCACTCCTCCCTCTAGCCAAATACGATCACTTCTGGTTCCAAAAAACCCCAACACGGCGGTGGCTAAAATGATAACTTATGAAGTCACTTTGGCTGGTCCATTTCTTTGCAAAAAGTCTACGAAGTTTATGCTTTAAATTGAATTGTATGACATTCTGAGGGAAAAGTAGAACCCACTTCCTTCTAGTCCAACTTATCTGGGAGAACTTAATTAGTCAAATTCTTTCCACTGTATGGTGGCTGGATGCATGTGACAGTTTTTGCTCACATGAGATTTAAAAAAATCACCTCAGGGGATTTTAGGGGCTCTGTGGTGTTTTCATGCTGACAAGTTCTGATAGTTGACTAATCATGTGGTTGTTAAATTAGTACATAAACACAAGATGGTAAGTGCAGCAGCTAATTAAAGATTGAATTAATCTTGATGTAAAATTTGCATGTGACAATTGAAGGCGCAGTTGTTCGTATTCAGCACATATTCAAAGCCAAACTGAATTCCAAATAGTCGTGTGGGTTACACGAGTCAGCGGCAGCACTGTTTCAGGAAAAGTCCGCTGAAGATCACATGCTGGCTTTTGAAAGATGGTGAAAAACATCTAATTAGACAAAAAAAATTCCAGCATGGTCACCAAATCTAGTCTGGCAAAGGTGCTTTCCATGCACAGTGTTTGTTTGTGCTGCGTAATGCTGCATCAGAGATACTGTAACTGTCTGGGTGGCTTAGTTTACGGCTGCATGGTTATGAGACAAAGAAGAACGAGGTAAGTCAAGGCATGTACATGGATACTTGAAGTGACACTCCAAAGGTAAAACGTCACTGTTGCAAGCAAAAAGAAAAAAAGAGCCATTAGTGTAGAGAGGTAGGCAGTGAGAAGTTAGATGATGAATTGACTCACAGGAAAGTTTTTACTGTTGAGTTTGAGGTCCTGCCACATGTTAACAAACAGGTTCAGGTTGAGACGGTCCAACAGAAGATGAACAGACACATTTCTCTTCCTGCTCGCCTCCAGAAGATCACAAAGCAGCTCCACATCACTGAAACTGTCCATCACTATGGCCAGGGCCTAAACACACATGCTCATGAGTTATTGAAGAATCACTTTACCAAAGACCTGCACTGACAGATCTCACTCACACTGCCTCAGCACACACGATGCAGGACTGACATGTTCTTTCACGTGTGCAAGAACGCATGGTATATTCCCTTTTTTACATGTGCACACATGCATAAAGAAACACACAAACACCGAACACTCCAGGCGTACCAGTTTAGCCTTTCTGATGAACTGTCTAACCAGGTCTTTCATGTTGGCTGCTCTGCAGTCTGAGGGGAAGAAAACCTCAATCCTGTGTTCACCCAACACAGGACCCCTGGATGTCACATCTAAAAAGGAGCAAATTGTAACAAATTTGAACAGAAAAGCTGATCTAGAACTTTCCCCAAATAAGCCCACTGACCCTGAGAGGATTTTAACACCTCTACAAAACCTGTTTTGATACACAGCACCTTTCAGGTGACACTGATCTGACTCTGCCAGAGTATCATCACTGTCTGTTGACACTTCAGAGCACCCTGTGGGAGACTGGGAGCCAGCTGGCAAACTCTCCAACTCTTTGTCATCATCATGTGGCTCACCAGGTGTATCTGTGTAGAGCATAAAACCATTTAAAGCAACTCAGCTAACCAGCAATCATTTTATTTTTTATCCAATGTGTCAGTTTAATCTTGTTTTCTAGCACAGCAGGCTGTAGATCTCAGGAGATAACGGGAAAGTTAAACGTGCAGAAACATCTCCAACCTGTGTTGCTGTCCCTCCCATTTTTCAGGATGTAATTCTTCTCTGGCTCTGACAGAAAGTCCACTTCTCCCTCTGCCCTCAACACTTCGCGGTATCCCTCCAAGCCCCGGCTGAGCAGACAGTCAGCTGCAAGTCGAGCACTCTCGTTGTGGCTCAGGTCCAGTGTGGGTCTGCTGGCTATAAACTCATAGCAGGAGGAAGGGATGCGGAGGTCTTGGACCCGTCGTCTCACCTTCCCCAGAGGTTTGGATTTCCTGTACCACAGTACAGACACACTGTTCAATTCATCCATGGATTAAAAAGCTTTTTTCTCTGGGAAAAGTTAACAGCTCTGCAGATCAGTTTCTCTAAGACAGATCTACTGATTCAGACAGACAGAAAGGTAAAGAGAGAAAGGTAGATCCGCCCCTGCTAAGGGCAAACGGTTTCCTAACACATGATGAGAAGTGACAGGTGAAAAGGGAGAGTCAGTCAGGCTGTCGAAGTGAGTCACCTTCCAGGGAGTAATTGTGGCTGTACAGATGAAGAAATCGACAGGAACTGATGTCTACATATAATGAAATTAGAAGCATGTAAAATATGAGACATTATTAAAGGGAATTCTGCTGTAAGACATAATTCTGTGGCTCTATCACCCTGTTTGTGCTTTTGCTTGTTAATTAACTGTCAGTGATGACAAAGCAGAGCATGCTTTGCGGGTTCCTTCCCAGGGCCTGTGACAGAGTGATGCAGAGCAGGTGAGCACAGATTAAGCATGGGTGGAGAGACAGGAAGCAGTGAGTGACAGGAATGGAGATGGCTGTCAGCTCAGCTCATGTCAAGGAACACCTGGATGCTTACAGGACCAAAAGTGATGACAGTTAACGGCACACCCAAGACAGTGAGAAGAGACCCACAGGTCAGTGTTTTAGCATGGCACTTCTGCTTATAGTAGACTCCACCAAAATCACAATGACACAAAGATCAATCAGGAGTATTGAAGGTTTTTATCCAAACAGATTTTAAATACATATAAAATTCATTAAAGTAAAAACAAAAAATAAAAATGGATCATGTAGAAACAGTACATCTATTAAAAAAAAAAAGACAACCATGAATGACAGCAGTACAACAACAGATTTAAAGAGTAACAGTTTATACTGCAGAGGAAAGTACTGATTGATCATAGCTGAGTGAGTCTGTTACACAGAGTACCTACAGTTTGCATCTGCATGTCAGTTGGTCACACACAGTCTCGGGTGCAGACACACTCCTTAAAAAATTAGATGAAATAATCAAAGCTGGTTTTTGCTTGCAGCGACTTCATGAGAGAATCCACCCATACATTTCAGGTTGATGTGAGCAACAATGTGCTCGTGACAGGAAGCATGAACACAGCCAGAAACCAAAATGACCTGTTTATGTCCTTGACTGGTGGATGAAGAGTGAAACCTGCTTGACTCCAATTGCATTTGTATGTTAAGAGAAGGAATGGATGACATAAAATCTCTTGGAAAGCAGTCATCAGTCTGACTCATTGTCTGTTTGTTCCAGTGAGCTTGAGATAAGAATATGTTTTTGTGACACTGAAGTCAGAGTTTGAGTTTGGTCACTGGGAGATAGAGGACAGTGTGTGGACAGACTGTGAGGAGGCAGAGCTGCCCTCTTTGGCTCTTGCTGCCAGCTTCTGTCTCAGTTCTCTGATTTCTTTTAGCAGTTCTCTCTCACTGCTGTCCAGCTGGGCCCGGCCTCGGTCCAGGGAGACTGACAGGAAACAAAGAAAGGAAGGAAGACAGGATTATTGATGGAAAAACACTTTTCACCAAAAAGGGATAGAAGGAAGTTAGTTTCACGAAACTTGTAGTTCTGCTACAACACTTGACCAGGATTAATAACAGATTATTAACATGTGGTCTTTGGAACAGATCCTTATCTTGATATACTACCCAGCTGTGGTAAACTAATGAGAAAATACTTTTAACCACTTCACTGGATTTTTACAAAAATAAAACATGGAAATAACAATGACTTACAGTTGGTGGAGGTGCTCTCTGAAGGTGAGCTGCTGTTCAGACACACCACCTTGCTTCCTGCTGGCCTCGGAGTGGTCAGAGATTTGGCCGTTACTGCTGGACCGGCAGCTTCGGGTGCAACTGAAACAGCAGCCGTGACACTGTGTCTGTGAAGAGGGTCTCCAGTCAAACACAGTGACCTTATCCTCGTCTGCCTCTGCCCATCTGACACACAGCAAACACACTAAGATGAGACTTATGACTGAATAATAGACTGTGTGTTTGTGTGTGTGTGTAAAAATACCTGTGCATGCTGAAGAGTGGGGCTGACAATGATCCTGTAACAGAGCTCTGGTAGTCATCACTTCATCCCACTGCAAAGTAACAAGTAGTCACTGTCTAAATCAATAATGCTCACATTACATTACAGATGCTGAGTTGATCACAGATGATTTGTCTTAAGGTCTCACACAAAAGCCCATATATTATGTCACTTTAACCATTCATGGAGCACACAAGCTGAGACATAATGCAAAGTGATATGTTAAAAAAAAACATATCAAGTCTCACCTTCCTTCCTGCCACATCTCTGATGGTGTCCTTCAGTCCCTCTCGCTTCCTGTCCTGTTCAGAGTCAACCTGCTGCAGGCGTCCTCCCACCTCTCTCTGCCAGTCTGACTCCAGGCCCACATGGCATGCCCCTGCCACGGACTCCTCCAGATTCTGTGTGTATTTGTGGAGAGATCTCATTTAGGTGATGTGCTGCTCCAGTTGAAGAGCCAGATGGACACACAAGTTCATATGTTTGACAACTGTACAGACAGTTTATACTGCAATGTGTAACTAACCTGCATGTATTTCTCAGTGTTGTGCAGCAGCTCTGTGTAGCTCTTTTCCTTCCGTTCTGCCTGCCTCGATCTCATCTCCACTTGCTCCTCGTCCCTTCGTCCTACATGCTCCTGCTCTTTCAACAAGTGCTGAAACAGCAGTCACAAAAAGAAGAAAGAAAAACAGCAACACTGATTACACGGTGGCACTTTTAGTAGCAGTCACAGTGCTGAAAATTATGGAAACATCTGTTAAATGACATGCCATATGTTAAAAGAAAAAAAATATTATCAGCACAAAGACTATTTTCAAAGCATACCAGGCCTTATACTTGATTGAACTCAGTGTTTAACTGGAAGTGTGTTTTGGCTATAACTAAAACTTGGGTTGCAACACATATTTTACTTGGAAATTATTTTCAAGGTTAATAAGAATTACCCTTGGAAATAAACTCCAAAGGAGACAGTCGTCACCTGTTTGAGTTGTTTCCTCTGAACCTCCAGCTCCATCTGTCTGACCTCTAGGTCCTGGGCTGCTGCAGCTGTCTCCTGCTCACAAAGATCCATCTGTAGCACAACACAAAGATTATAAAAACTGATAGTTTTCACAGCTATGAACAAGCACATAAATCTTGACTCATTTTGTGGTTACAGCCCATTACAGGATCAAATTCCACTATATAAGCAGATTACAATGTGGTGAAGCTGGTGTCTAAACTTTACCTACCCTTAAAAACATGGTGCAGCCAAGTGAACAGCTTTTCTCTGTAACTATTTTAAACTCTTTAGCATATAAATACTTACAACTGTCTTTTATAAATCTATAAATGTTAAATAGCAAGTTCACTGGAACTAAGGGGCTGAGCCCAACTCCTGAAAATAAACCCTACACCATAATCCCCCCTCCACCACACTCTACACTTGGCACAGTGCAGTCACACAAGTACTGTTCTCCTGGCAGCCGCCAAACCCAAACTTGCCCATCGGATTGCCAGACGAAGAAGCATGATTCATCACTCTAGAGAACACGTCTCCACAGCTCTAGAGTCCAGTGGTGGTGTGCTTTATATCACTGCAACGCTTTGCATTGTGCTTGGTGTTGTAAGGCTTGGATGCAGCTGCTTGGCCATGGAAGCCCATTCCATGAAGCTCTCTACACAATGTTCTTGAGTTAATCTGAAGGCCACATGAAGTTTGGAGGTCTGTTGGGATTGACTCTGCAGAAAGGTGGTGACCTCTGTGCACTATGAGCCTGAGCATCCACCAAGCCCACTCTGTGATTTTACGTGGCCTACCACTTCATGGCTGGGTTCCCAATTGCTTCCACTTTGTTATACTATCACTATCAGTTGACTGTGAAATATTTTCATGACTGGACTTGTTGCACAGGTGGCATCCTATCACGGTACCACGCAGGAATTCACTGAGCTCCTGAGAGCGACCCATTCTTTTACAAATGTTTGTAGGAGCAGTCTGCATACCTAGGTGCTTGGTTTTATATACTTATGTCCATGGAAGTGATTGGAACACCTGAATTCAATGATGTGGATGGCTGAGTGAATACTTTTGGCAATATAGGGGATCTTGTGTGTAACCCACTGCATTTACCTTCCTGCTCATCTCCTGGTCTAATCTTTGTATCTGTGAGGCTCTAATGTCCTGCTGGTGTTTGAGAAAGCGTCTTCTATTTGCGTCCAGCAGTTGTAACTCCTTCTCCTTCAGCTCTCTCTTCATAGCGGCCAACCTGAACGACAGAGCAGTGTCAACAACCAATTCTCTGAAGTCACAATTCAGTTTTAAAGGTGCGATGTTCTTGCGGTTTACTTTGCCCTCTGCTGTGTCAGCTTCTCCTCTTCTTGTGCCAGGATGTTTCTGCGCTGCTCTTCAGCTTTCTGCAGGACTTCCTGAAAGTGATTTAAAGAAACTGTATAAAATGGCTCCCTTTATTTTCACTCCAGGAATTTCAAGTGTTTGTTTTGAACAAAATGAACTCCACACAGCCTGAGCATTACAATATAACCATTCTTTTAAAGCACAATCCTCTAAAAATGAATCTACCTGTTGTGCATAAAATGCCTCCTCTTCAGCTTGGCGACGTAAAAACTCTGCATGCTGCGCTGACACCTCCTGCCTGAACATGCACACACACGCACGCACACACACACACACACACACACACATTCTTACATGTTATGTCTTTTATCCCCCTCATGCCTCATATTAAGTTTTTTGATTTAATATTATCAAAATTAATATGATTTAGCTTTTTTCCCCTTTTATTATGATTTTGTTATAATCTCACCTCTCACGGAGATACTCCATCTCCTGCAATCGTATCTTCTCCCTTTCATGGCTTTGGTATTCCACTATGAATTCTGGGTAATGGTTGAAAATGGGGTACTGGCCTTTGGTCAGTGGTGTAAAGTCAGCGAGCATAGTAATGGGATGGATGTCAGCCGGTGTGTTGCCCATGAGTCGGTAGGCCTCCTTTATCATGGCTCCAACATCCAGATTGTTACGGTGGTGGAAAAAATACTAAAGAGTAGGAGAGACAGAAAAGTTAATTATGTGTCATAATGTGTGTGGTTTATTTTTAATTAGATTAGATGAGAAAAAAATGTAAAAAATATGCTTGCATAGGTACCTCAAAGTCCTGCTTCTGTGAGCAGAGCAGGAGGGGGTCACGGCAGCAGGTGATGTAAGCCACACAGGCCATGAGCAGAAAGGATGAATGATTGGAGAAAATGTTGTCAAACAGCTTCAGCCACTCATCCCGAGTCAGAACCTCTGAGAACAAGGTCTCCAGCAGAGGCCACACATAGAGCTGGGACAGACACATAAGTGTAATAAAATGTGGTTACTTAAAAAGCACAGAGAACATGTGATCCCAGTAAGAGCATGGAGCTGTGGGTCTGACAGCTTCTCCGGGGTTTTGCAGCTACTGTTACCTGTGAAGTGATGCCACAGTCCACCAGGTGCTGCAGCAGCTCCTTGTCATGATGAGCCAGAACGTTCTCTGCCATGCTCAGGATGTTCACAGGTGGGTTGGGGAAATACTCAAACCAATGCTGGCACCAGTTCACTGTACAACCGAACATCTGAGTCAGTAGAGATTCCTGAGAAGGACTCAGCTGGTTAACAAAAACCATATCTTTGCATTCAGTTACCATTTAAATACCTAACAAATGTCCATGCACACTGAGAAGCAGTGCTGTTTGGGTTTATGCATATGACTGTAGCAGTGCCATTCTGCACAAAACCTTCAGTAAGTCGAATGAGCTTGAACTAAGTGCAGAAGCTTAAGATGTCACGCTATCAAGCTTTCAAATGTGTGTGGTCGTAATATTGCAAAAACTGTGATGATAAAACACTGTAGGAAAGTACCTATGACAGTGGCCACCACTTCAAAGCAGAGCATCGGATTGTTCTGGAAGAGCTTGACAAAAGGAAAGGCTATCAGAGGAAGATACTCCACCTCTCCAAAGATGGCTGCCCAGTGAGCTAAAGCTGACAACACCCTGTGAAGAAGACAAAACAAGCCAACCCGATGTGTCTTTTATGCTTTTCTTTATTTTCTGTCATAAATACTGCTACAAACTATCCCGGATGCTTAAATCAAACATGGCAAAAGTTTCAAATAAAGTAATTATTTTAGTACATGTGAAAGCAATCCCTGTGAGCCAAAGGCTCTAAATGTTCAGCTTCAGAGTGTTTTTCTAATCTTGGCTCTGTATGATGACATAGTGAGGGGATATTCTTAACAGTTGTCATCTCAGGCACACAAACCCACCCACCTGCTGTTCAAACCCTCTCTTTACAAGGAGCAGCCAATCAACAATAAAGTTGATGATGGAGAGGAGGGAGCTAATTGGTTCATTTTACACAGCGGATGAACTGAGGAACAGTTTTAGATAACTAAGGATTATTTTGTACTTTAAATCATGCAACTTAAATCATACTCTAATAAATGCCACGAGTTATACTATGGACTGCGGAATGAGCATAGTAGAGTTAGGGTTAGGGTACGCCCTTTAAAAAAAACACTTGTGTATAGTTTACTTTGCCTTTTGTCCTGTCTCTCTGCTCTCTTCTCTTTCCCCTCACCCCCAACCACTGGCTGTGGACGGGAGTTTTCCCTTCTTATTGTTGCCAAGCTTATGCTCATAGGGGGTCCTGTGATTGTTGTAGGGTTTTTTTTTTTTTAAATTGTGGGATCTTTACCTTGATGTGACTGTTGTGGTGAATTGGTGCTATATAAGTAAAAAATGACCTGAATTGCATTATGTGTGTGAGTGCGAGAGTACCTCTGCAGTCCTCTCTGCAGTTTGTGACTTTTGATGGGATATTTGTCATGTAGAGTGAGGAAGGCTGAATGCAGGCCTTTGTCTGTCAGACTGCTGTATGCCGCATGATTCTCTGGGAGGCACAGCAAAGACCGCCAAACAAACATCCTGCAATGCAAATGTAGAAATTTACTTATTTTCATACAAACATGCCTAAATCTTCCTTGTGAAAGTAGTTTTTACCTGTATTTAGCAGGGTATTCTCCAAATGCCTTCAGCAGAGCCACCAATCTCTTCTTACTCAGACCAGCTGGCAGTTCATTCTGTTCACAGAAAGGCAAACAATTCAAAACAACCCCCCTTTAGCTTACACAGTCACTACAGCCACAAATTTATGTGTGTTCCTGCATTCTACCTCTTTATCGTCAGCTGTAGATCCAGCAGGAGGTCTAAGGGTCTTTACTTGTGTACGCCTGCCTGAGCTCTTGACTGGTCTCTGAACAGCCTCTGACCTGACCTTGACCCTTATGTTTGAAAAGTCCTGATCAGCTTCACCACCAGAGACTACTGCCACCTGAGATGGAGGAGGCTGCAGAGAGGGCCAGGGTGACACACACACACACACACACACACACACACACACACACACACACACACACACACACCCTTATAATCAAGAAATGTGGTAACTTTTGGTATGCACTTTTTTCATCATGTTCTTGTAACTCATTGTCACCTTTTTTAATTCCTGTGTGAGACTCTGGACGCTGTAGATATTGATGCTTCCATTATCCATGATAGCCACAATGTGTCGGCCGTTAGGGCTTACTGCCATTGTAGTGATGGAGTCATCGTGGGAACCCATGTGGAAGAGAAGCTTGCACGTGTGAATGTTGATGAACCGCATCACGCCATCCTGGCTCAACACACCCAGTGTCTGTGGAGAAATTAAAGATATAAGCAAAACAGGAAACTGACAAATGCAGAGGAAATATACACATTGCCCACATAAGTTGCAGCATGAAGGATTTAGGATGTTTACATTCTTATTTAAGACAAATATGAAAACAAATAAACTGAAAAAAACCACAAAACAAAACAACTTGTAGTAGTTCTCTTTGTACCTGGCTGGCTCCTCCGTCGAAGCTGTCAGGCAGAAATTCCAGCTGTCTGACAGTTCGAACCTGTGTGGGCATCTGAATCACCCTGAGCAGCTGTTTGGTGTCCAGACACCACAGGTGCAGCAGGTTGGAGCGCCCACCTGCTGCAAGGCTCTTACCATCACTGCCAACATAAGTATGCATTAGTTAGAGACTTCTGATCCCCATTTACTTCATCATCTGCTCTGTTTGTAAAAGGCTGTAAAATCAAGCCATGAAAAAAAAAAGTGCTAATGAGTGGCTTAGAGATGAGAGGCCCACCGTGTGACAGCAAAGGCCTTGTAGAAGATTCTGGGTCCACAATCAGGAACGGGGAGCTGGTATTTGCAGAAAAGCGTGTCGCTCTCCCACGCAAAGATGGAGTCATCACAGAAACAGCTGAGGATGGTGTTACTGAGAGGCAAGAAAAACACCTGCAACGCATGCAGCAGAATGACATGAAGGCGAACGTAGTCTATACTCTAAGTTTAATTAACATATACATAATACTGACAACTTAAAATTAACCAAAATTCTAAGTTCTGAGTTGACAAAACAACACATTAGCAAACTTGGTCAGTCTCAATTTGGATGTCCTTTCATTTATATTACATTAGTGTGCAGGGCGCTTCACACCGTACGACAGCTGTGATGGCAACCCTGAATATCTCTGCACGCTCACCCTCTGTATACCAACAGACTGCCTGATGTTCAGCTTTCTCTTCCTCTGGAACGTGTCCAGGTCCCAGAGCTGCGCTGTGTCTGAGGATGTGGTGATGGCATAGCGGCCTGAGCTGTGGACGGAGATGGATGAGACTGCTCCCTCGTGACCTCGCATCCAACTCACCAGCTGCTTAGTGTCTATGTAATTAACCAGAACAAGTTAAATCATAGTTCATGTGGTGCTGGGAAAAGAAGGCGATTACACATTTTGCATTAAAATAACCCGCTGCTTTGTGGCAGAAAAGAAAAACCGTGCTGGCTGTTGTTACAATGAAGGGAATTTTAAAAGAAATTAAAGCTTTAATGTTAAGAATATAATTACAATTAATTATAAACTAAGCAACACTTTACATGCTAGCAGGTACCTTTGTCAAAGCATTTAATAGTGTAGTCAGCCAAAGCCACAAGGAACTCTGTGGTCCTGCGGAGGCTGAATGCCAGAGCGGTGCAGGCCTGCCCCGTCTTCTGCACCAGACGAAATCTACCACAAGAAGACGAAGAAGCAACAAGAAGAAGATCAAATGAATCTAAAAGCATGCAGAGTTTTAGGGTAAGGATTTCCATTCGGAATACATCTTAAGTTCTAAATCAAAGGAAGAACACTTACGAACTAAACATTATAAACTAAACCTTCCTTGTAGATATCATGAACAACACAGAACTGTGTACATACATTTCTACTCTAAATAGCTTACGGTTACTCATAACCACACACCTGTTTCTACTGATGTCAAAAACATAAATGTTGCCATGGTGATCCCCAGCCAGAAAGGAATCACCGGTGGTGTCGAAGGCGACGTGGAGGAAACGCACCGTCTTAGCCTGCTGAGCAGTGCGGACCACAGTCACCAACACACTGAGAAAGACAAACAATGCACCTCATCAGAGATGAAAGCTGAAGTGTCTGAGTGACTCGTGGCTGCTCTCTAGTGGCCACCTGAGAAAAGAATTAAATATCATCTTCACCTGCACAGCAACTATCTGACCTCTTACTTACACAGGTGTGAGATACTGGTGGGTGAAAAATTAAAGAGAAAATTACTTAAAATGTCGTAATGAGGAGTTGTTTTAACATAACCTTAAGAACAGCGCTAATGCTCACTGGCACAGATATTTTAATAAAAGAACTGAACTGAAAATCAAATGTCATCACTGGGCTCCTTGATGGGGGTAGGGGAGAGCGCTGTCAAATACACAAGTGAATAACAAGTGAACAACAAATATCACAAAAATGAATGATTAACAACAAAGAATGGACCTATATGGAAAGAACAAAAGTTAATTCTGAAAAGCTGAAATTAAACAGAAGAATTAAACACATTTGTTTTATATTTACCACCTTATTTTTAGTTTTCTATTCAGTCAAAAATACTGAACAGTTTGAGTGTGGAGCTGAGGCAACATCCAGCCATAAAGCAGTTCAAAAAGAGGAACAAAGGCATGGTTTTCATGAGGTAAAGAAGAGAAAGATGTTTGAATTTTAGCATCTCTGGTTATTTTGCTGGTATTCCATGTTTATTCTCATTTTGCAATCAACAGTCCAAAATTGGAGGTCTTTGTCTCTCATGTGTGGATGTATAATTATGGAGTTGTAATAACCATATATATATATAATAATATTTTGTATTTCACATAGTGTAATGCAAGTAGAGTAATTATAAATATGCATATTGTTGTTATTAAGGTTTGTATCAATAAGGAAGCTAGCTAAATAATAACTGATGACTCATGGGGAAAGGGTGGGATTAAACACTATTTTGCCAAAAGTATTCACTCAGCCATCCATATCATTGAATTCAGGTGTTCCAATCACTTCCATGGCCACAGGTGTATAAACCAAGCACCTAGGCATGCAGACTGCTTCTACAAACATTTGTGAAAGAATGGGTCGCTCTCAGGAGCTCAGTGAATTCCAGCATGATATCGTGATAGGATGCCACCTGTGCAACAAGTCCAGTTGTGACATTTTCTCATTAATAAATATTCCACAGTCAGCTGTTAGTGGCATTACAATAAAGTGGAAGCAATTGGGAATGACAGCAACTGATGTGATAGGTCTCGTAAAATTACAGAGTGAGGTCAGCAGATGCTGAGGTGCATTTTGTGTAGAGGTCGCAAACTTTCTGCAGAGTCAATCACTACAGACCTCCAAAATTCATGTGGCCTTCAGATTAGCTCAAGAACAGTGTGTAGAGAGCTTCATGGAATGGGTTTCCATGGGTGAGCAGCTGCAGTGTAGTGCAATGCAAATTGTTGGATGCAGTGGGGTAAAGCATGGTGCCACTGGACTCTAGAGCAGTGAAGAGATGTTCTCTGGAGTGACGAATCACAGTTCTCTGTCAGGCAATCTGATGGACGAGTCAGGGTTTGGGGGAATATGGTGTGGGGATGTTTTTCAGGAGTTGGGCTCTGCTCCTTAGTTCCAGTGAAAGGAACTCTTAATGCTTCAGCACACCCCTTCCTGTTCAATGTGACTGCACAAAGCAAAGCAAGATCCATAAAGACATGGATGAGTGCGTTTGGTGTGGAAGAACTTGGCTGGCCTGCTCAGAGTCCTGACCTCAACCTGACAGAACACCTTTAGAGCGGAGACTGTGAGTCAGGCCTTCTCCTCCAACATCAGTGTCTGACCTCACAAATGTACTTCTGGAAGAATGAAAATTCCCATAAACACTCCTAAACCTTGTGGAAAGTCTTCCCAAAAGAGTTGAAGCTGTTATAGCTACAAAAGGTGGGCTGAGATCATAATAAACCCTATAGAATAAGAATGGGATAACACTCAAGTTCATATGCGCGTGAAGGCAGACGAGTGAATACTTTTGGCATATGTGTGCACTTCTTCTCACTACTTATTGCACATGTAAACTAAATCATCACATGTGAAGCAGTACTGTCATGGATCTTTGCTTTATTTTCCATTATTCCTACATGACCTACTATGCTGTTTACATGTTCAACATAAACTGAACAAAACAAACAAAAAATAAATATTATACACAATTTATGAGTCTCAGCCAAAGACTGCGGTGAGAGGAGCTCACAGTACACAACTCACATTTTTGCATTCATCAAGCCATTGAGCGACCTGAAGCATCCTCATCTAGATTCCGATTCTTTTGAGTCCCATTCAAACATAAAACCAACAGTAAAATTTTAATTTATTAGACGGACTCAAAACTTCATATTTTTCCAAGATTACTGTGGTCTTAACAAACTAGCAAAACATGTGCAAATCTTTGATTGCCAGAACAATAATAATAAAAACATCACTGCAATACTAACAAATCCTGCACGGAAATACCAACAGACACAGGAAAAAATACTGTCACAGTAATAATGTCAAAGCACTACAACCATGGGGAAGCACAAACTGGGAGTAAATCCAAGTATATGTAACAACGATAAACAAACATGTAAGCGACAGCTTGAGGAACTACTGCTAAAAAGGCGTTTTTGGGTCAAATCAAACCTACCTTCTACCCGGTGCTGGTTTTCGATGCCAGATTTTACCTTCCTCCTTGTTCCCAATGTCCGTCACCTCCATTTTTAAAAAGTCTACACAATTCAGGCGGTAAATGACGAAAACAGTATTTCAGCAAGCTCACTGTCCCTGAGATACTACATCGCTTCCCCGCTAACAGCTTGTTCACCGGCGGGGAAGCAGCGGCAAATTTAAACGGCAGTCAGTCCGTACGCTAACGGTCAACAAGCAGCTTAGCAATGTCAGCGGTTTTTCAGAGCTAAGCGGTGCCCTGAAAGTTTAGCAGACCTCCTGCAAACATCTTTTCTTAACTTGCTGTTTCACAGGTTTCTTACGGTTTCTTTGGTTTGTTTTGAGGACGGTTATTTTGTCGCCCAAGTTTGACGAAATTAGGCAGTAGGCGTGGCGAAGGAGCGCAGATGGTGACGCTTGTTTTCTGCATATTTTATTTATTTTTCACAATATCAAGAAAAAGGGGATAATTTGTACATTTTACAGAAAAATACATATTTAATTAAACAAATACGGGACGCATATTTATTAAGTGGTTCATTAATTTACTTGTTAATTAATGCGGAGGGTGGGTCTCCCACCAGCAGATCTGTCACACTTTGAAACACTTAAAAGTTAAGTTAATGTCAGTTTTTATTCATTTTTAAGAAACTTTTTAAAAAGATATTTCAAGAGAAGCAATTACGATCATGTGAAGTAAATACTCTACGGAACATTGGCTTTAGTCTTTGTCATGGGAAAATTGAGGCATTCTTCCGGCTGTGATTCCCCACAGAGAGCACAAAAACAGCAACAACGCAATGCTCTACACACTCTTGAATTATTAGATATATTTTCAAAACGTGTTTCTTTCTCCAGGAGAAAATCAGACATCCACACAGCACGACTCCCGACTTGCCAAGTATTGTCTTTTATTTTATTTTATTTTATTTGACTAACATGCCTTACAAAGCAAACATAAAGATTAAATGGAATAGAATAGAATGCTTTTATTTGTCATTATACAGAATAACATGGCATAAGATTGTACAAAAAATAGCAAACACAAAAAATAGCAAACATTTGTGGTCCCAGACAGCTATCAAGAACAACGGGGGGGGGGGCTATTGTTGTTATTATTGTTTTTATTTCTATAAAAACATTCCTCATCTCATCTGTCTAAGCCATGGCAACACTTAGGTAAATAATATTAGTAAAAGATCCAAGTCCTTCAACTGCTGCCTCAAAGAGAACACGAAAGAATAAAGGTGAACACCGGGAACTGGACCGTTAAATCATTAATTACGATTAACTGATCCCCTTTTTAAGAATTTTTTTTTCAACATACAGTATTTTATCTTGGCTCGTCCTCTTCATGTGGTCTACCACCACATCTCCACAGGGGGGCGTAACAGTAAACTGCTGCGTCCGGTGTGGTGCCAAAAACGTGCCAAACAGTGATTTCCGATGTTTCTGTGTGTTTTTTCTGTGTAATATATTTGCTTATATGGGTAAATAGACTGTAGAAAACATGATTTTTGAATTATATATAAAATGAAGAAATGACCTGTTTTACAAGCATATTTATGATTGCGTTAGTGTATAATCAATCCAGTCCTTTTTGGCCACTTCAAATATCTTTATAGAGCTGTGATATTATATTTGATGCAATTTCTGCTGCACTCTCGGCCAGATCTGTCTGAAAATAGACATTTTTAATGTCAATAACAGTTTTTACCCTGAGCAATAAAGAATATATAAAAGTCACTCTGCCAAAAACTGATTGCAGCTTTTACTTTGTGACAGGGATGTTGTTTCTCGCTTGACTTGATATCATTCACGAGAGATATGTATGACAGATTATAGGCCAAAAAGTTATTTCCAACAGTTTAAATGCAATCAATCATTTTTGACAAATACCGGAAATCACTTTTCGGCACAACACCGGCACGCCTCTTTTGAGTTGCTGGCTGTCTCTGTGTGGTCAAGTGAGCGTGTTTGCAAATTTCACAGGAAGTATAGTAAAATGCAAGACAAACACAAGACTATTAGATACTAAAAATTCATCCGGTTTTGAAATTATTCTTAGAATTAAGAGCTTTATAATAAACGAATTTGGCAAATAAACGTGCAAGCACACAACTTGGCTGTACACATCCTTAATTTTATAAAGACCACGTGATAACTGATGATAACTACCTGAGGAGAGACTTTTGTGATGATTTTACATAGCCTGAGCAGAACTGTTTCTTGATTTCCTCTAAATTCTTGTGTATATCCCATCAGAAGTGCTGTTTTCTGCAACAAACATTTTAACTTGGAAATAAAGCTTTCAAAAAACGCTTTATTTCCTTCACATTTTCCTATGATAAACACAGCTGAGCTCCAAGTTTCTGTTAATTATTAATGATATTTTAATGTTGTTGTTTCTGGTTCGGCAATACTCATAAATAGTATAAAAGATCTTACTGTTTCCAGTTTGCCAGTATTCGAATTGGTTTTTATTTTGAAAAACTGAACCGGATTTTTCCTCTCTGATATCGGTGACTACATCATGTTTTGAAGCTAGCTTCCTGTGATTAGCCACGTCATGTAAACTTAACAGTGGAGCAGTTGTGATATAAAGACAGGAAGCAGCCGCTGGTTTGAGAAGAACTTTAGGGAATTGTAAAAGAGGAGATTTAATTTCAGGTTTCAAAGTTGGCAGTAATCCTATGGAAAGATGTCAGATATTGGGGACTGGTTCAGAAGCATCCCTTTCATCACCCGGTGCTGGTTCGCTGCCTCCATTGTTGTTCCCTTTATGGGCAAACTGGGATTGGTCGATTTCAGGAACCTCTTGCTATTTCCGGAGCTGGTCTTTAGCAGATTTCACGTAAGTTTTTCTTGGTTTCTGTTCAGCTGTGTGCCTGTTGGAGTAGTTAGCCGATAAACGCTGAGTTACTGCCTTTTGGAAACTAGCAATTAGTTAGCGGGTGGCTAGCACGGCTAACTCAGCAGGCCTGAGTGTGCGGCAGCCAATGAGAGAGCGTGACGCAGTAGGGTGGTACTTCCGGATGGTGTCAAAATGCATGAGAAACACTAAGCTTAGTGTAAGATACACATACATACACATACACACAGATATCTATCTATCTATCTATCTCTCTATCTATCTATCTATCTATCTATCTGGAATGTTTTATTTTAGTGTTTATTATGATAGAATAACTTAGTTTTAATGTGCTGTCGTCCACAAGGTGGAGACAGCATTTGGGGAGTTATTGCAGAGAATGTTATGAAATTAGCCCCTCTGCCAGTGTGAAGGCCTCCAAATCAGGTTAGCAGTGAGTTCATACAAGCTTATGGGAGGGATATAAATAAGCAGGCAGAAACAAGTCAGGGCAAAGAGAATCAGTCAATCTGGTCAATTTAAATGCTGAAAGCTTCACTTAAACTATCGAATACTTCAGTTCATACATGCTCTGTCTGTTCATAGAGAAATATCATTCTTATTAACTCAAGTAAATTTAAATGTATCTCAGAGCTATAATCTTGGGATGCTTTACTTAGTACTGCGCAAAATATAAAGAAATGAGAGGTGGCTTGAGATGTTTGCAAGTCTTTACCTATTTATTGATATTCCTTTACTAAAGTAAAATTCTTATACACGTATTTCTTTGCAGTGGTATTACTGCTTTTACTTAAGTGAAAGACGAAGCATCTTTTCACCACCTCTGGTCAACTGAACAGTCATTACACATTCTGTAGTCTGTGCACTGTTAAACCCAAATAAAAGCATGCCGGTCTTTTGCAGTAGGTAACAGATCTTCTCTGCAGCTGAAAAATTTGTTGTAGGTTTTCTCTGTTTACTTGAATTTGTTGGACTTTATTAGTTTGGACTATTAATCTTCGGAGATGCTGATTTAAAACTGTAGTTAATTTCATTATGTAGGCAGCCAGTAGGACAGCTATTAAAAAAGTGAAATAAACTGAAACAAAATGCAAGTGCAGTGTCAGAATACATTATATAACCTCTTGACCTTTATGAGCCTATAAAATGTCAAATCATGGTTAAAGATGGCCAGTGCAAGCTGTGGAAAACCATTAACTGTGAGATTTGTTTGATTAAAAAGCTGTTGCTGATTAACTTCCTGTGAAGTCCCAATCGACAAAATAATAACTCTTAGTCTGCCAGAACAAAAATCAGGTAACGGTGCAATCCCACACTCTTTTATGCTATAGCTGTGTCTTGTCCTTACCCCCCAGATTAATAGGAATTTAACTCAGAAGAGATTTTTGTACTTTCACCACCTCTTAAATGTGGTATTGATCTGACTTCTGTTACCAACCTTTAAAACTTGCTGTGAGGCAGCACACTCTGCGGGGGGAGCACCGGACAAGAAGTTATCATTCCCAATCCACATGAGCCTTACTGTGCAACAGACTCAGTGGTGATCATCTGGATGTCTTGCTGCATTTCTCTTGGGTCAATAACTCTTCTATTTCTTTCAGATCTGGAGACCGGTGACAGCCACCCTTTATTTCCCGATAACCCCTAATACTGGCTTCCTGTACCTGGTCAACCTATATTTCCTCTACCACTACTCCACTCGGCTAGAGACAGGTGAGGTCACGGGCTTCTGTGGTTTACGGACAAAGAATTCTCTTTATGTCATCTTGTTTCCATTCATGCCATCATATTCGCTCCTCTTTTTGCATACCAGGGGCATTTGATGGCAGACCTGCAGACTATATCTTCATGCTCTTCTTCAACTGGATCTGCATTGTTGTATCCTTTTAACTGGTGTCTTATCACCAAACCTCCTGTTTTAAATGACACATTTTAGTCTGCCTAACAGGAAATCATTCCTTCACCATGTGATGCTACCTCCCTGTTAGCCTGTTTCCCACTCTATCACTCATTCTGAGACTCTTCTTTCAATCCCTTCTGCATTTCTCTTTCATCTTCTCAGTAACCCCCCCTCCCTCCCTCTGCAGCACTGTGCCATGTCAGGGTGGCTCTGTGCCAGCGGCCCAGTGTCAGTCTACCCCTGCAGAGCAGCGAAACATAATCTAGGTCACATGCAGCACCAGCAGTACACTCAGGCCCACATCTCAGCACTCTGTCTTTTTGTGAGGAGTTCATCTCCGATTGGCTGCTTGCTGTTCAGACCTCTGTTGTTTATATGAGAAATGTAGCCAAACTTGTTTTTTTTTCTCTCTGCCTCTTCTAAACCACGTATTCGGTCTTTGTCAGTTCAGCTGAACTGCGGGTGCGAGGTGTGGGAGGCACGACCTGCCAAGGTCGGATGCCTTGCTCAAGTTGAAATGGCAGAGGTAACTGCCAGCTTCTGAAAACTGGTGTTAGGATTTGAACTGCCAACCACCCGTTCTAAATCATACAGCTTCGGCTGTGACTGTATTGAAGTTGCTGTCCTTGACTGTACCTGCAGATAACTGGGCTGCTGATAAACATGCAGGTGAGAATCTTCCTCGTCTGTCTCTCTGTATTTAGACCACTGTAGTGTCTATATAAAGCATTTGTTTACACCTGTTCTTTGAAATCTTAGGAATGTTTCATAACTCGAGACACCCACTTTAAAAAGGAAAGGTTTACATTTTAGGGGGAAAAAAACACTGCAGAGAAGCTGCCACCTGCGCCTCTAAAGCTTACTAGTTTATGCGCATTTTACAAAGCTTATCCACACTATTTTGTTGTTCTGGTCCTGGTCAAGGAATGGCATTCAGTTTTTTGGGGTTTTTTTTGAGCAGCATATTACCTATTGGGTGTGCTGTTAAGTGGGTTTTGCTCTCTTTGGGCAGAGCCAGGCTGATTTGTTGTTTGATGGTTTGTGACGTTAAACTTATTAAAGATTTAAGAAAAAAGAATTTTAAAAAAATCAAATTTTAGTTAGCCAAACATGTTGAAAACCTACTGTGAAGACATTACAAACACCTGTGCTGTTGATGTTTTCAGCTTCTGATGATCCCACTGATTATGTCAGTGTTGTACGTCTGGGCTCAGTTCAACAAAGACACGGTGGTGTCCTTCTGGTTTGGAACACAGTTTAAGGTACGCCCATCACATGTAGCATGTTCTGTCCGGTGGTTTCATAGAAATATCAGAACAGATTAAAGACATACTTCCGATGATGAACTAACTGTGAACCCTTACACTAACTCAACACTAAAATGATTCCAGTATTTTTATCAGCACCATTTTCTGCTGCTTTGCCCTAGGCTCATTATCTACCTTGGGTCATCCTGGTTTTCAACTTCATCATCGGAGGGTCGTAAGTACAAATTTAGATCAAAGCCTTTAAATTAGTATGCCAGTCTGGGGAATAATTTATAACTGTGTAATGCTGTTCCTGTGACTAATCTTCCTCTTTGTTGTTGTTCAGATTTGTGAATGAACTGACAGGAAACCTGGTGGGCCATCTCTACTTCTTCCTCATGTTCAAGTACCCCATGGACCTGGGAGGACGCGCCTTCCTCTCCACACCAGAGTTCTTGTAAGTTTGTGTGTTTGTGTACGGTTTCAGGGGCATAGTTTTGGCATCAGTTTAGAGCAAAACTGTTAAGTCGTATCACTGTATTCTCCAAAGTTTTGGTGGTGGTCAGAGGGGCCGTAGGCGTGAATTGGCAGCCACGCCTCTGTCAGACTGCCCCAGGGCAGCTGTGGCTACATTAGTAGCTTACCACCACCAAGTGTGATTGAGGTGTGAATGAAAGGTGCTTGAAATTGTAAAGCGTCTTTGGGTGTCTTGAAAAGCGCTCTATAAGAGTAAGGCATTATTAAAGTGTGCTCCGCTTTAAAGAAAGACTGTGCAGTTTTTAAAGAAGCAGTAACACTTTACCTGTCACGATTCAAAGATTAAACTTTTGCACTTAGGGAACCTGCTGCTATAGCTTTACTTTGTCTGAACACTTATTTGTTGTTATATTATAACAAATGTAAATTAATGTCTTTAATGAGTCAGTTTCTCTTTTTACTTCTTTGCAACTCTCAGATTGTTTTAGCAGTTACTACTATGTTGTAATTGTCACTGATAATTAAGAGGCAGAGTTACTGTGTATATTATAGTCCTTTTAAAAAGGGCAGCACAGGGAGTAACCACAGTTGCAGTGACAGGGTTTGAACGTGTATATGTGAAGTCATCTTTGAGGTCATCTGTTTGGAAGCATTGCACAGCTTCTAGCAAGGTTGCCGTATTTAGATCACTCCCTGGAGGTCCTGATCTGACAATTTGCAAGTGCGCATGATCCAGAGACCAAACAGACACTGAAGGAGATCCACTCATGCATACATGAAAATGGCCAGATGACTGTCACAGAATGATTTAAATACAGCAAATACTGTAAGCATTGGAGGCATTGCTGCACTGCCCAGGGAGATTACCTGTTACCTAAACTCTCTTTTAAAAGTGTTGGATTTATCTGTACTTTGTGTGCTTTTTTCTGCATTCATCTCTGGTTTCCCTTCCAAACACTTAATCTGAGTTACGCTCCTCTCCAAAAGTATTGGAACAGTGAGGCCAATCCCTTTAGTTTTTCTGCACACTGACAACATTTGGGTTTGACATTAAAAACTGAATATGAGACAAAAAAAATCAACGTCTCAGCTTTTATTTCCAGGTATTCACATCTGGATCTGATACACAATTCAGAAGATGGCACCTTTTGTGCAGAAACAGAAAGAAACTGTTAGTGACATCAGCAACAACCGGAGTGGAGCAGCACAATTTACTGTTCACAGAAGACTTCATGAACAAAAGAACAGACGTTTCACCAGAAGATGCAAACCACTGATTAGCAAGAAGAAGAGGAAGGCCGGGCTGGAGTTTGCCAAGAAGTACCGAGACAAGCCTCAAACTCTGGGACAACGTTTTATGGACTGTTGAGACAAAGATTAACCTTTACCAATGTGATGGAAAGGCTGAAGTTTGGAGAAAGAAAGGATCATCTGAGCGCATCTGTGAAGCACAGTGGAGGTAATGTCATGGCTTGGGCTTGCATGGCTTCTTCTGGGACGGGCTCATTAATCTTCATTGATGATGCCACGCATGATGGCAGAGGTACAACGAACTCAGAAGTCTACAGAAACATTTTGGCTGTCAATTTAAAGGTAGATGCAATTAAACTGATTGGGAGATCCAAAACACACTGCAGAAACTACAAAGGAGTTCATCAGGGGCAGGAAGTGCAAGGTTTTTGAAGTGAGAGGCTGTGGTGAAAGCCTGGAAAAGCATCACAAAAAAGAACGCAAAGGTTTAGTGATGTCAGTGGGTCACGGGCTTGCTGCAGTTATTGCAAGCAAAGTATTTGCGACTAAATATTAAATCTTATTCACTTTAATCTATTTAAAATGGATCTGTTCCAGTACTTTTGCTCACATGAAAAATGGGTGGCTTCAGATCAAATCTGCTATCTTTGAACTCTGTTATCAGATTCAGATGGAAATACTGGGCAAAAAAAGCTGAGATGTTGATCTTTTGTCTTACATTTGATTTTTTTTTTCTTTTTTTTAAAATGAATGTCAAACCCAAATATTTTCAGTCTACAGCAAAAATAAAGACCCCCCCCAAAGGAAAAAGGCATATAACAAGAGACTCAAAGCAGACAACAAATTATGAAAATTTCCTGTGCAAACAATGACAGGTTTGTGTGAGCTTTATCACTGTGGTGAAGCTGTGGGTGCTTTTGTAGTCATGTCACCACATTTAAAATTTAACACACCACTAACTCCCAGATTTTGTTGCTTGATTGATTTCAAAGATCACATTTTAACATCTTTCTCCAGGTATCGGCTCTTTCCTAATAGGAGGGGAGGGGTATCCGGTTTTGGAGTCCCTCCCACCAGGAGGCCAGCCGCCCAGGACCACGAACAACGTCACATGTGGGGACAAGGCTTCCGGACTCGGGGGTGAATGAGAGAGAACTGCACCAATGCTTGTTTCATCAAATTTGTTCTTGTTCAAACCTCGACTTTAAATTTAATTACTTTTTAATCATTAAAGATACAACAGGATCAGATTTGAGGAAGCACACATTTTATCCAAGACTGGTCTGCACAGCAGGACTCGAACTCTGGCTATAGGCTTCATTCACCAAGTAAAGCCAGCAGCTTACTACTGCGAATGTGTCCATGTTAAGCAGATAGAAAATTAAATTGTTCCTTTTTTTTTGTTTTGTTATGTGATGACTGAGTGTCACCTCCCATTTTCTTCTTTCTTTCCTGTCTTCTTCTTTACATCCCTCTTCCGCCTTTTTACCCAACACCCTGCCATTGGACTGTCAAGATGGGAGAAGTTGCAGCTGCACACCAGCACGCTGTGGATTTCGACTCTTGTGTTCCTCCCCCTCCGTCTCTCTCTCTCTCTCTGTGATGCCATATCAGATTACATTGTAATTACCAATGCACTGGGAGCCTGCTCTCAGCAGTCCCTCTGCAGAACATGGGCAAAACTATTTAGAGAGCACCGTCTCCAGGTCTGAATTTACATGGGTGTGAAATGTTTATGCGCCTCTGTGGCACGGAGACAGTCAGATTTGAGCTTAACCTAAATGAGGCGAAGATGGGAACCTGCTCTTTTTTTCTTCTTTTTTGTAAATATAACAATTGTTTATTGAAAGGATGATCGAGTCTGAGTGTGTCATTGTCTTACTGTCCATGTTAACTCAAGGAAACCATTCAGCCAATCACGTGTCAGCTAGACATTCTGGAAATCACTTTAATGTAAAACACAGAGTTAGGGCTCATTGTCAGTATTTATCCATCTGGTTATTATTTTTGGAAACATTGAAAGATGTTTTGCTCTGAAAAAAAAAAGTTCTTTATACAATTTAACCATGTTTTTTTCTTTTTATTTACACAAAAGTCTTTGTGTTAAAGTCTTGAGGCATCCCTCAAAATAGGAAATGAGTGCTTTATTGAAATTATTGAAACGTGCAGACTTTTGAAAATGAATATTTGGTGTGACCACCTTTATTCTTCAGCAGAGTCTGAACTCTCTCAGGCAGCTTTCTGTTACTTCTTTAGGTAGTCTTCAGGAATAGTTCTCCAGGCTTCTTGAAGGACATTCAAAGCTGTTGTCAATTAGAAATTTTCCAGATGGTATGACATGGTGGATCAAAATCTGACGGTACTTTTCTACATTCAGAATTTCATTAATTTTGACCACTGTCTAAAAATGCAGCTGCAAACCATGACAGAGCCTCCACTGTGTTTAACAGATGGCTGTGGACACTCACTGTGCATTTCTGCTGACCTCCATACATGGACGATTTGAACCAAAAATGTCAAATTTCATCAGACCATCAGACCTGTTGCCACTGATTTTCAGTCCAGTTCTTGTGTAAAGTGGTATAACTCAGTCTTTTCTCCCATTTTCTGTTCCTAATAATGGCTTCCTGACAGCCACCCTTCCACTGAGTCCATTTCTGATGAGGCTTCAGTGAACAGTAGATCATCTCTCAGCTCCTGTATTGGGTTTTTAGTGGATTTTTTTCCTGGTTCTTTAGGACATGACTTTCACTGTTCATCAGCTGCAGAGTTTTTAGGCCTGCCATTATTTCTTTTGTCCTCCAGTTGTCCAGTTTCCTTACTTTTTTCTTTAAAGGACACAGCACACCATGATTGGAACAAATAATGTGGTTTTGTGACAGGCTGCTAATAGCAAAGTGTCTAAAGATGCAATTTAAAATTGGTTCTTTGCTAATTTTTGTTATGTGTAGACAAAACTGGTTGATTCTTTGAGTTAGGTGCCTTTTTTAATGCTTGAATGATGCATAGGTTAGCATTAAGCCACTTAAAACAAAAGAGAAGAAAATCCTCTGAAAACAGTCCGGTACAAGGACTCGACTGGAAATGAGTGAAAAAGCAGCCAATGTCCAAAGGAAAACTTTCAGAAAACCTGGAGTACTATTGTTCAAGACCACTTAAAAAAAATAAAAATACAAGAAATCCTGACTCCTTGGAAGAAAAATACAAAGAAAGGAGGGGTGGCACAAGACTTTTGCCTTGTTGTGGCCTTATTATAGGTTTACAGTTGAGCAGTGTGCACATTAAATGCAGTCGTGAGAAATGTGTGGTTCAACCTTAAATGAACGGTGCAGCCTCAGGCCAAATTCAAATCAAAGATGGTGAAAGCTGCCAAAAACACTGCAATTCTTTCAAAGGGTCAAAAGTGCTAAATTTGAGTATTTACTGCAAGCAGTTTGGACATCTGTAGGTCTCTGTGATTCTAAGAGACATGAAGACAATGTTTCTTCCAGCAGTCAAATATTTGTGAAAGGTTTTTTTTTTTTTTTTTTAAAAAGCCCCCACCAGGTGTAAAGACATAGCAAGAATCTGCATGATTTAGGTGTTCAAAGACCAGAATTCCAATGACTGAGTAGCTCAGCCAGCTCACAATCCATCAAAATTCACAGGTTATTATAATGTGTGGAGCTGAGAAAAAGTTGTAAGTTTTCTCATCAATATTTGGCTGAATTGCACAAAGTAATGAGAAAAATGCCTTAAGTCAAGGAGTCACATACAGGACAAATTCATCTTGTTCCACCAAGATCCGACCAAAACTCCATTCTTATGATTTGTGGAGGGAGAGACGGACGGACGGACGGACGCCTCACTATCACATAAACTCACTGGACCTTTAGCTGAATGTATAAACTATGGAATACATTTTTTTTTGTCATTTAAAACCCGTTGTTGTGAACCACACCTCGATCACAACGGCTTTCACAGGACCTACAGAAATGGGTGGAGCTCGAAAGGTAAGTGTTTTTACTCGCCATAGGAGTGGATGTCCTGCAAAGGTGGAAAAAGGGTAACAGTGAAACACCTACGCAAACCTCTACGAGAGCTCTACAAAAAGAGAAAAATACAGCACATTGTTTCCAAAACATTGGAAAAAAAAACTGAACTTTCTGGAAGGAAAAAAAAAAAGGACAATGCTATGTCCACACCAAAACCTCATCCCAGCTGTGAAGCATGGTGATGTGAGCATCATGGGGGCTGCATGGTAACCTCAGCGCCTGGAAAACTTACAGTCATGAAGTGGAACAACTCAAAATTCTGAGCAGCACTCCAGTAACAGAAGCTTAGGAGAGGCTGGGGCCACCTAAAACACAACAGAATGTTTTAAAGAAAGAGTCCCAATCTTATAATTTAATTGAACTGCTGTGGTTTGACCTGCAGGTGGGGGTTTAATTAAAACACTCCACAAGTATTGAACTGAAACAGCCGTGGTGGAGAAATGTTCCAAAATTTCTCCACACCTCTGAACACAGCTATAGACTGAGGCAGCTTTACTTTATTCCAGCCCAGACTGAATGATCAATTAATTGGAGCTTGTGTAATTGTGACTTAGATGAAGATCAGACCACATTATGCAATGTGGTTAATTATATTTGGCTTCAATACTTTGTATTTCTACTCAAGCAGACGAGCAACCTTAAGCAGTCTCCTTGAACCTGGATTGGGAGAAAGGTTTTTAATCTTGCTGGATGTCATGTACACCGGAAGACCAAAAGGATGGTTTTACAGTTGGTTGTGTTTTTATTGAGTTACAGCAGACTGCAAGTAGAAAATGAAAATACAAGCTGTATTCCATACTAGCAAAAAAAAAAAAAATTGTTTAAAGATTACAGTATCCCAGATACATGTCTGAAAGTGAAACTAAAGCAGCAGCAGCAGCAACATTCAGCCAGCACAGCCATACACCTGCTGTTAAAACTGAGGGTTAAAATGACAGCTCAACTTAACTTTGACTGCACAAATATTTAATATTTATTATTAAATATTTATCCCTTTAAATCATTCTTGAAAACGAGTTAAAAAAAAAAAATGTAAAAAGAAAACCATTGAAGTACATGCAAGTATTTCATGACAGCTTTGGCTGCTGTGACATTCCAAATGTCTGTACAGAAATCAGCTGGACCTGATCCCGCTTTGATCAGAAGAACCGACGTCAAGACTCAAAAGGCCTTCAGCGCGCGGTGCGCTCACAGATCACAGCTGCACAAAGTGGATTTCCGAAACGGCTCAAATAAAACGAGCTTTGATTATTTCGTGTCATGCGTGAAGCGTTTTCAAAAAAAATATGCTTTTGACATTTTTCAGTCAAGAATATTTCAAGTTTTCAGAACAGTGGACTCTGTAAGCTGAAATCCTCAGCCAGGCTGTGCTCTGCCCACTTCTGAGGCCGACGGGAAATGTCTGATAAGAGAGCTGAAAAGGCAGCACGGTGCGATCGAACAGACACTCCGCTCTCCGCTCGGTGGAGTTAATCAGGAAAAGTGAACATTCTGTACTGTTTCAGAGTCTTGAACATGCCTCAGGTTCTGATGCAGGAGCGAGCCGATGAGAAAAGATAGCAGAGTTTAGGATGTACAGTGTGTTCATGCATCCACCCTAACGCTGTTAGTCTTGGTCTGGCTGTTTGTGCTCATTCTCTGGTCTCTCAGCAGTGAAGCTGTGGCTGTGTTCAGTTCGCCCAAAAACACCATCACTCCGTCTAGTTTCTTTCTCTCTCGCTCACACACTTTAAGTGTTTTCCATCTTCTCTGCTGTAATCCTACAGAGGGCAAGTTAAGGTGCAGGAGACAAGCAAAAGTTAACAGTTTCCAATGAGGCGGCCATGACAATATCTATCACTACCACATGGATATATGCAAGTGCCATCAAAGTCTACTCATAATGAGTAGTAATTTTCCAAAAGAAAAAAAAAATAGGACTGATTTTCAGCAAATAACTATAATACAGTGTGATTTTAAAGACCAACAAAACAAAACTGAACATTCCAGGATTTTTGGGGGCGACAGCCTTTTTCTTAAAAAATGTAACAAAACTCGCCCCTTCTCAGGAAAACTGTACAAACTCTAGTAATACAGAAAATATTTACAGGGCTGTTTCCTTTAGAAAAAAAAAAGAAAAAAAAAAGAGCATTGTAGTAGTAAGAGCAATGCATCGAGTCCAGCTTTGGCACTCCTCTAAATGTCAGGGTCTACGCTTCCATCAAGTGCTTTAACGGTGCAACTCCACAGTCCCCAGTGTGTTGTTATGACATCACAGGCAGACGATGACATCACTGGTTCCATGTTTGGTCATCTTCAGTCGACTCATGGTGGCCGGTGACTCAGCAGTCGGTGATTTACTGTACAGAATCAGACACAAACACAGGCTGAATCAAACACTTCTTCCTCTTATGTTCAGATGAAATGCATTTGATCTGGTTCCAGATCATAAGTCATTATTTTTGATGCTATTGTGGACACACTGTGGAAACAGAACCATAAAGTAGAACCAGAATGAGAAATGTATTGTTTGCTCCCTTCATTCTGCCTTCTTGTGGCCATAATGACTTGTGTGCGTGTGTCTGGAGTCTATCTACATGCTAATGATGGTGTCAGCTATCTTTGTGAAGGACCAATCAGAGGTAATTGCACATTAATAGCTTCCTGGGTAGCCGAAGGCTGCAGCTGTGGCGTCTTTAAAAAAAAAAAGAAAAAAGGATCAGTTCACCATTCTATTTATGCCAAGATTCACTTGGCATAAATAAATCTCTTCCCACCATCTATTGATTCCCTATAGCCAGATATTCCCATTAAGGATTTCAGAGGACTGGAACATATCCTGGCATGAGCGAAAGGCAGGGAAGCCTATGCATCAGCAGCCATGTGTTACTCACGTAATGCATTAAGATGTGATGAAACCCCTGCGGCAGACTTTAAAGTTGCACTCATATTTTTAAAGTAACACTGGATCAGATGTCAAAGGTGCAGCTCAGAAATCCAGAAAAAAAAGAAGAAAAAAAGATAACAAAACAGCAGTCCAGGCTGTGTTACTGCTGCTCCAAATAAATCCCTTACCACACAGCTTTAATCTTAGCAGTGTTAGGAAGAAAGGATCATCTCACACATCAGTCCTCTGTTTTTACTGCCAAAGATTTAAGCTCATACTGGTAACAATTAAAGGACTATTTCATTAATTCAACTCACCATCAACCAGTAACTCTCCCTGGTTGCTCCAAGGTCAGAATGTCCACGTCTGTTGCCAACCTTTGTCTTTCCTCTCCTTCACCGTCCTCTCCCACAGCCACAGTCACCTTTACCCACCTGGCAAGAAAGCAGACTAAAATTTTGAACACAAACAGACTGCTTCCAGGAATTGGAAATAAAGGAAAATAGAAAGGATTTTTTTTAAGCTTTACACTCTAAATGTTTCTAAGAAGAGCAGAGCAGCTCAGCACCCACAGCTTGCAATGTCCATATGATGCTGTATTTTTGGACTGCTCTTGCAAAAGTATCTTAAAATAACTCTTCAGATACGCCTTAAAAAAAAAAATATTGGCAGTACGTTTGTCTTTTTTGGTCTATATAACATGAATCTGAAGATAAAGGATTTGCTTTCCTCGCCTTTTCTTCACTCACCGTCCTTTTTCAGTGGCATTTGGGCTGTTCTGGTCCTGCTTGGTTCGACTCACATCCGTCACACCATCAGCCAGTCTGTCTGTCACCCGCTGGACTTTGTCTTGGTCTGACAGTTTGGAGCGCTCTGTAGCCGCTACTTTCTCAACATCCTCGTCCACTGCACACAGAGTTTTAAAATTGGGAAAAACGGAAGCATAAAAACAAGAAAGTGTCTAAGACTCAGCAACAAGGAAAGAAAGAAAGAAAAAAAAAAAAGACACTACTTCATGTCCCCCACCAAAACTCACCTTTCACAGCCTTGACTTCCAAGGAAACGCACTCGTTTTTCTCAGAACTCTGACTGTTCTGTTCCTGGCCTGCTTTCTGCTTCTCTGCAAGGCTTTGGGAACCTTCCATCCAGTCGAGGGTTTCGCCGTTTTTCAGTGAAGAGCGGTGGTCCTTGAACCAGCGGACAATGTCAGTGCGTCCAAGACTTGTTTGGGTCTCCAGCTGACTGTACTCCTCAGGAGAAGGCCACTGGGTCCGGCAAAACATCTGTCAAGGCAAACAACAAAGATAAACATGGAATTCACAGTTGCACAGCAAAAACTACACGTTTTTTTTTTGTTTTTTTTAATGGGAATAGCATTGCTCTTGCTTCAAATTAAACAAATCAGCAAGTAAAGAACTTAAGATTTTTCATACAAAACATTAACAATGAGCTTATAGACTGTTAAAATATGAAAAAAAAAATGTTGTTGATTAAATTACTCCACAGTAGAAGCTACTTTTGGCTGCTCCTTTGTCACAAGGAGTATCCACAGCAGGTAGCGCCGCATGTTTGTTTTGGCAGTTTTACTTCGGATGCAACCCCCAAAAAGGGATTTGTGTCTCTGCCTGGAATCGAACCAGCAACCTTTTGCTTGCCAAATGAAGGTTTCACAGTACATGTGAAAATCTGTTAAAATGACTAACAACCAAAACTAACTAGAACCACTGAGCTCAGGCACACTTGTGTTAAGCAAGTCCACCTCTGAATGGTTCAAAAAAAACAAAAAACAAAATGAAGGCCTAATCAAAATCTGGACTCAAATCCCATTGAGATGTTTTTGTGTGACCTTAAACAGGCTGTTCGTGTGTGAAAACTCTCAAATGTGGCTGAATTCAAACTATTTTGCAAAGAGGAGTGGGCCAGAATTCCTCCACGGTGATGTGAAAGACTCATCGCCAACTATCACAAATGCTTGATTGATTGCAATTCTTGCTGCCAAGGGCAACCAGTTATTAGGGTTTAGGGTGTAATTACCTTTTCACATATGGCCAGGTAGATTTGGAAAGTTTTAAAAATGAAATTCATTAGTGCAGCTGTATCCACAGTTCTGAACATAAAACAAGCTCACAGGATTTAACAGAACATAGATCTTTTGTTCAAAATTTGTCAGGTACTTAAAATCCACAGATCATCGCACATTACCTGCCAAGTCAATGCTATGTGTTAGAGAGCATAAAATGAGTAATGCTGCAGTTCAGTTGACACATCATAGATGTGCATTACATTTAAAGGTTTTCTAATTCTGAGGGATCTGTTTTCTAAACATAACTCTGGTGTATTCTCTTTAGTATCAGTGGCTCAGGAGGGGAGGAAGAGGAGGACAGGACAACTTTTTCTGTACAGTAGCCACCCATGATGAGTCACTTCATTTAACACATCTCGCTAAATATTTTAATAAAGAGTTGTGATCTCATCAACTAACTTAAAATACCATTTCCTAAAAAATAGGTTTACTTTAGTTCACATTTATAATCTACTATGTTGCATATTTGAATACACTGCCATGTAATCAGCGTTAACAGATGTGTCTTCAACAGCTCTTACCTCCCTGAGCAGTGTGAGCGAGCGGCTGCTGATGGGAGCTGGACTTGTGGAGGCTGACAGAATGGGAGGATGGGGAGAAGAGGAGCAGGATGATGTGAGGATGGGAGGAGATGCCGAAGAGGAATGGGTTGGAGGCCGAGGGGAGGAAGCTGCAAGCACAGGAGGGGAGGAAGAGGAGGAGGAGGAGGAGAGGACAGGTGGGTGAGGAGAGGAGCGGAGGGGTTTCCCATCCTGCTCTCGATGAGAAGCCCCATTAAGCAGCGCACCCCGCCGTTCTATTCTGTCCTCCGTGTTCTTCGATGTCATGGTGAGTAAAGCTTTCTCCATGTTATCCCTCAGCGCCCTGCGCTCTGAAAACCAGCAGTCCACCTCTGTCTTGGACAGTCTGGTCTCCTGGGCCAGCTGGCCTGCAGTAAAACAGAAATCAGTATATCAGACAAGTCGTTTTACCTTGACGTGGCAGTGTTTTGTTTTTTTTTCCCCCAATCTTGGAATTCGGTCTCTCTCCAGGGGTCTTAAAAACATTCCTGCCATTCGTGTCAGGCAGGGACGAGCCTGTAGCTCCTCTGGGGTGGAAGAGAATTAAGCCACATGCTGCGAAATAGTAAAAACAGAAGAAAACACTAATCACTTTCTTAGAGTAATTTAAACATTTAAATCCTAAACTGAGGAACTTTGGTGGGACAGAACTAGCTAGCTAGCTTATGGCCAACTTGTTCTTATCCACTTCAATTTTGAACGAGTACTTTCAAATTTTTGTAATTCACAACATTATCTGATCCTAAAAGAAAAAAAGAGCTGTCTGTGAAGGCTGCAGGCACACATTAAAAAAATGTGGATTCAGATGCCTTAACCATCAATACATGAACTTAATTACATTCATTACCCGGCATCAGTTTTTCCACCAAATTTAGAACGTTGAGGATAACTTCTTCTGCTGAAGCCTTTGATGGTCAAATGTCACCGTCCTTTGCAAGATCTGTGACCTGCCTCACACAATACACTCAGAATAGGAGGTGCAGTATACAGTGGAGGAAATAATTATTTGTTCTCCAGCTGAATTAGAAGTTTGCTCACTTACAAAGCAAAGAACAGTCTCCAATTTTTTAAATAGTAGTTTCACTTCAAACCACTATAGTTGATTGATTTGCATGTCACGAAGTGAAATAAGTATTAAATCCCCAAGCAAAACACGACTTAGTACTTGGGTGGAGAAACCCTTGCTAGCAAGCACAGCAGTAAGATGTTTCTTGTAGTTGGTCATCAGGTTGCCACACATCTCAGGAGGGATTTTGACCCACTCCTCTTTACAGAAACTTTAAAGATTTTCTGTAGGACTGAGGTCTGGAGACTGGCTAGGCCACTCCATGACCTTAATGTGCTTCTTCTTTAGCCACACCTTTGTTGCCTTGGCGGTATGTTTTGGGTCATTGTCATTCTGGAAGACAATGACCCATCTGACAAAAGGAGATTCTCGTCCGAGTTTTTACAATACATGGCCCCTCAATATGATGAAACTGTTCTGTACCCTTAGCAGAAAAGCAGCCCCAAAGCATAATTGATCGGTTCAAAACCTCTGTGCTTGACTGTAATCGCAGCAACAGTTGCCACCATCTCACCAAGCTTCCTGCTGATGGTCTTGCCCATTCCAGCCTTGTGCAGGCCTGCAATCTTGTCCCCGACAAGATTGCAGATGGAGTCAATATAGCAACGCGAGCAGTAGTCTCTTGATGTAATTTGTATGCAAAACACAACACAACAATGGATGAGAGGTTATCATTGTTAAGTACAATATATACCACTGAACATGTTGTAATCGACTCAGCGTACTTCAAAAGTGTGGCAGTTCGTGTACTTCTGGCAACAATTACTATAATAACCCTATGTTGGGTGTGAAGTGCAGTTTCTCATCTTTCGGAAACTGTTTGAATTTTTCCGATAGGATAAACGGTTGTGTTCATACGGTAGTTCAAAATTCCTCTGATCAGCCGCCTCAGCGCTCGGTGTTAACCAGCTGATCACGGCTAGTAGGGGCAGGTAATGGGTGCTTCAGCAGCGATCACCTGGCAGTATAGGGTTAATATATGTATGCTCTGTGCACGTTTCAGATGGCTCTCTTTGTGGCAAAACTACCACTGCAAACTGTCCGTCTAGGCACTCAACCGAGCCTCGCCGTGCCTCCATTTTCTTGCTGTCGGGTTTTAAAAATGGCGCGGTTAATTCTGGTGAAGGAGTCACTCTGATGACTCAACAAGTGATGACACTCCCTGGCCAATCAGTGACTGAGTGGGTACTAATAGAAATACCTAGAAATCATGCCGAGCTGAGCTAAGGGAAACGCGGCATTTGGTCTCGACCCTGGAGAGGTTGGAATGGAAGAAATTGATTCTGTGGACAGGTGTGCCTTATACACATAATGAGTTGAAATGAAGATTATCTCTAATTGACTGATTGATTGTAATCTGTGTGCCACATGGGTACACAGCCAATCTGTGGGAGCCAGACTTTTGGCTGGATTGTAGAAGATCAAATACTCAATGAAATGCAAATCAGTTTATAACTTATGTAATGTGTTTTTTCTGGACTTTTGGTTGATACTCTGTCTGTTGTAGATCTTATAAAATCTTTAGAAACCTTTTAAAACAATTACCTGGTTAACCTAGAACATCTAAACTTACATCCATTTCCTCTCAGTAGAAAAATAGATTTTTTTTTATGTGAGTCGAGGCAGAATTAAAGGATTTCTCATTTTTGCTTCCGCTGTTCTTGATAATAATTTTAACACACACACACACACACACACAGGCCATGGCTGAGGTGGTAGAGCTGGTTATCCACGATTCCTGGCCTCTTCACATTACTGCTGTGTCCTTGGGCAAGACCATGAATGCCAAGTTACTCCCAGTGGAGTGACAAATTGTGAGTAAATTCTTAAGCTTTGCATAACCACTAAGGTTAAGAAGCACAATATAACCACTACAGTTATTTACTATGAACTAGGGGAGTTGCAAGACAGTAGCATTGATGATGCTATCATATTATATTGTGACATGTCACCAATGTATGTGCTATTGCCAAGCAAAATTTAAATGACAGACGACAGTGAAACACTCCACCTTGCCTGACAGCCTTATTTATTTATTTATTTTTACTTTTTCTATTGCGCATACAATTACTTCCCTTTGTGAGAGAGGTGGTTGAAGGCATTACCTAGCTCTGCCTCTGTTGGAGAGCTGCTTCTCTGGAAACTCTCCTCCAGCGCCTTCAGCTGCTCCGATGACTTCCCCTTCACCCTCTCCAGAAGTGGAAACTGACTGGGGACCGCCTTCTTTACAGGACCATCTTTAGGAAGTGGTGTTACCTCTGCTTTGACCAGCACAGGTGGGGGAGGAACACCTTCAAGAAAGACAGAAAGATTTGAGGGCCAAAACATGCTAGAGAATTTTTCCAAAACACCACAGGTGAATAACATTTCTAGATGATGCAGCACAATGCTTAGAAACTATCAATAACAGATTAGTGACCAACAGTAGAATTCTCTTTCACATTATGTTTGTCTAGCCATTAAAATTCACCTCTAAGAACTAAACTCACTTGTTGCACATGTATGGTTTTTCATACGTTTTCCTATTGCAGCACTAAACACATTACACACCTTTGAGATTGAGGAGTCTTTGCTCACTGAACCACTTCTTTATCTCTCCTCTGGATAGCCCGGTGGTCTCAATGAGCCTGTAGATCTACCACATGACGAGATACAAAGTAATAAGTACAGATTTCTTGCAGTGACAGCTGTGTGTTTGGAAATGGAGCTGCTAGGGAAGAGCATCCATAAATCTTCTCCGAAAAGATTCATGGACGTAGGGAAGGAGGACATGCAGAGAGTGAGTGTGACCAGTGAGGATGCTAGAGATAGGGCAGATAGATTCTATGTGGCAACCCCTAAAAGGAGCAGCCATAGACTTAGAAGAGGACAAAACGAGAAAATAAAAGCAGTGACACATCTTTCTGTGGTGGCACAGAAAAAAATGTTCTTACTCGCTTATTCTTACCTCATCTTCCTCAGGGAAAGGGCACTGTGTGTAGCTGGACCTCAGCACTGACAACTGCTCTGCTGTTTTATTGGGGTCAACTGTGAAACTCAGCACTTTAGGTGATGCCAGCTTGGATGCGGCCATGGGGGCAGAGATGGTCTGAATGATGGAGGGTCGCTTACTCTCTGTAGCAATCGCAGGAGAGGCTAAAGGTCGTTTGAGCGACTGCGCCACCTGCAGTAATCATGAAGGAACATTTTACTTGCTCAAACCTAGTGGGTGAGTTAAAAAATTAGGTCAAAGGTAACTCTACATTATTCCCCACTTTCTTCTGCTGCCTTGAAGACTGGCATTTTCTGCCTTGAGTCTTGTACCTGGTTAGCCACTGTGAGTGCCAGTGGTGCACAAGTGACAGTAGAGCCATTGGCTACAGGAGTCAGCACAAGGCTGGTCTGTCCCAGGAGCTGGCAGGGCAGGGACTGCAGGACAGAGGCTGCTGGCTGCATGGCTTTGGAGGGTGTGCTGGAGGTGGACTGGTTGGTGGATGAGTGGGAGTTGAGCTGAGGAGCAACCACGGTGAAAGTCTGTGGAACGGAGGATATTGTACCGTTGAACATTTTTTTCCTGGCTTCTTCCACCTGTCAGTGAAGGAACAGATATGTTATTCATGTCCCACAATCTGATCAGTCCATTGAATGACTGGAAATTAAATTAAGGTACAGTAAATACAGTTTCTTTCCATTATTCTATCTTATGTGTTTTTATGTTTATAGTGAAAGACCAGGACAGACATACTAAAGCCAGACTAGTCAGAAACTGAAAACAGAGCCCATTGAACACAAATGTCCTACCTCCTCAGGTGACCAGCTGATACCCTGTTTGAGCCTCTGTGTGGTAAACCAGACTTTGATTTGCTCTTCTGGATGTTTTGATGCTGCAGTGAGCCATGAGAGCTCAGCCTGTGTTGGGTAGGGGAACTTGTTAAAGGACGAGATCAGAGTCAGGTTATCGTCCAGCGTGGGATTGTATTTGGTTGTGTTGAGGGGCACTGCGATCTTCGGCACCTAAAAGTAAGTCAGCAACAGTTAACAAGATAATAATAATAATAATATTAATGATTTAAAATTTCAAGAACCACATGACTGTCATGTGTGCTGTTTAAAGGTGTGTCATTTTTTCGTTTCTTAAATTTCCAGAAATCTGAAGACAGTTTTAAAATAAGATTTCCAAGTTAACCGCAGTTTTACTGGAAACTTTTTCAACAATAGTTGCCTCAAGGTGCTTTATACTGTAAGCTAAAAACCCTACAGTATTAGAAACTCCAAAAATCACATGATGAGCAGGCACTTGGCAACTGTGGGAAGGAAAAAAACTCTTGACAGGAAGTAACCTCCGGCAAACTTCAATTATCATCAAATTGCACTGGTTCATAACTATGTAGCTAGATGAAAGAGTTAAGAGTCAGCACAGTTAGCACAAATTCTTCAAGCAAGAGGAAAAGCTGGCCAGGCTGTAAAGCTGACTAACACCTCTAAAATGAGCATGTTACATATTGCTTATTCAAAATATTCCTTCATTCTTGATTAAATTCTTCCTCTACTTTGTCCCACCTGGGTATAGTTTAGAGGCCGCTGCAGGGAAGGCATGATGTGAGAAAGGCTGTCTGCTTTAAGGAGAGTCGACTCTGGGATGATGACCGTCCCATTCACGTTGACAGCTGTGATTGGTTTCTTGGTGAAATCAGTGGTTACTTTACCCAACTGGGAGTCTGTCCGTTTGATATCTGATGTCATTATTTTTGGTTTACCGATCTTGACTGTGGTGGGTTTGCTCAGTGGCAGAGTGCCGAGTTCGTCCCCTTTGCCGCAAATGGCACCAGAAGTGTTGTAAATGACAGCGTTGTTACTGCACCCCTCTATTGTCTGCTCTAAGATTGTCTGATTGTTCATTTTGATGCGTTTAAATTTGAAGTTGCTCTCCCCTGGGTGACACCTCTCGTTGTGTTCCGTCAGGGTGTCGAACTTTTTTGTGTTGAAGTTACAGACAGCACACAGGTACAGGGGGTTGAGGATGACGTTTGGGTGGTTAGCATCTACGTGTTCTTTGAAAGTGTTCAGGTTCTGGGTGGAGAAGGGGCAATATTTGCACTCATACCCCCCTTGCTGTCTGCGCTGAGGCTTAGAAAGGTCTGGTGGCTCAGCTGCTGGTTTGTCAGGAGCCAAGGGAGGGTCAGAAGCCTTTTCCATTACATCCACGTCCATGGATTGCTCGGCTTGCGCTGAATCGGTATCCATAGGTCCCCCTTGGGTATGTTTCTCTGTTGTTGTCTGGCAGAAGGAGAAGGTACAGCAGAAATAATGTTTTAAATCATGGCATATCGATTTTATCAGCTTAATTAATCCATATAATGGCATACATCCACTTAACCTCAAACAAATCAAATTCTTTCCCCCCAACAATTATTCCTGAATGCAGTTCAACCTAGCATCTTTTTTTAATGCTGAAAACCCACATGCTGTTGGCAGAGTGTACCTCCATGTTTTGAGTGTCTTCTGTTTCATCATCCAGCTCCACCATGGTCTGCTCTGGTCGGATCATACAGGGAGTGGAGGCCTTACGTCGACTGGACATGATGGCAGTGGTGGATGTTGGATTTGTCCTGGTGGCCACCTCCCCTTACTTGGTGCTTGTGCTTGGCCAGGGATGTTGTAAAGGAGGTGATGGCTTAAGTTCCAGGATGCAAGGCTTCTATGAAAAGACGACCTAAGGTGCTGAAGTGCAGTCAGGACAACTGCTACTAGAAGAATACAGAAACAGGCCCCGAGGTAGCAAGCACTGGACAGCTTGTAAGACTGGGATTAGCAGCCAAGGAGTCTAAACAATAGTCTCCCCCTGGAGTAAGATTAGTGGCTGGAGGAAGAAGAGGACAGTAGGTGGTAAAGGTCTGGCAGAGATGGGACTCCTGTAGTGTTATGTAGGCTGGGCTCACTGACAGTGTCAGCTCCAGTGCTGGCCGACTTCCTTGAACTGCATGACAGGATGCTACCTAGATGGCAGAAAGAAGAGAAGTAGCAGTGCAATTTTTATACATTTTTTAGAAAGTAGAAGTGTTATTCTATTTCCTGCATTTCCTCTACTTCCTTAAGAACATCTATGACACCTTGATAACTTGAAGCACAAAACAATGAATTTGAATTAGAATGATATATTGGTAGGCTCATATTGGCAGGTTACAGTTATATCAGTATTGACATATATGTAGTCTAATATGTCTACTAAGGGCATTATAGGCAATACGAAATACAAAGATCAAACAAATGCTTTGTATAATGTATAATATATGCAATATAACACAAAGTATAAACCTCTATCATTTCCCCAACAAATTCCTTTTAAACAACAAACTACAATATGGATAAGAGAAACACGATTACCTTTTTTTTAAAATGCCTTTCAATAGGTATTACAGAAAGCACCAAACTGACCACTTTAAGGGAGTCAAAAAAAAAAAAAAAAAAGCAGCAGTGTGCCATGTAGATCTGCAGCACACCACTGTCCAGAGGTGGTAAACCCAACTGCCGGGCAGTGAGCAAAAATGGCTCAAAATGAAAAAGGTGGCTGACACACAAGCACAGCAGACAGTTTACAGGTGGTTAGAGCAGCACAAAGCTGGCTCTCAAAAGACTCTGGGAAATGGAAAGAAAGCATAACTGTGCTCTGGACAAAATGTTTTTTGTGGCCAACTACTTTTTAGAAGCTGAGTGAAGTGCCATACAGGAGCAAAAAAATCACGGCACATTGGAAGACTGAAAAGTAACTGTAATTTTAACATTTATAATGCCAGTTCACACAAACAGTTTGATTTCACAGAAGTTTGATTTACTTGGAGTTATATTGTGTTGTTTAAGTGTTCCCTTTATTTTTTTTGAGCAGTGTATAACACATAGGCACTTTGAGTTTCCAACTGTCCACTTAGGAAGCAACACTGATTGATAATCAATTTCACATGCTGTTGTGCAAATGGAATAGACAACAGGTGGAAATTATTGGAAATTAGCAAGACACACTCAATAAAGGAGTGGTTCTGCAGGTGGGGCCCACAGACCACTTCTCAGTACCTATGCTTTCTGGCTGATGTTTTGGTCACTTTTGAATGTTGGTGGTGCTTTCACACTCGTGGTAGCATGAGACAGACTCTACAACCCACACAAGTGGCTCAGGTAGTGCAGCTCATCCAGGATGGCACATCAGTGTGAGCTGTGGCAAGAAGGTTTGCTGTGTCTGTCAGTGCAGTGTCCAGAGGCTGGAGGCGCTACCAGGAGACAGGCCAGTACACCAGGAGACGTGGAGGAGGCCGTAGGAGGGCAACAACCCAGCAGCAGGACCGCTACCTCCACCTTTGTGCAAGGAGGAACAGGAGGAACACTGCCAGAGCCCTGCAAAATGACCTCCAGCAGGCCACAAATGTGCATGTGTCGGCACAAACGGAAACCGACTCCATGAGGATGGTATGAGGGTCCGACGTCCACAGATGGGGGTTGTGCTCACAGCCCAACACCGTGCAGGACGCTTGACATTTGCCAGAGAACACCAGGATTGGCAAATTCGCCACTGGCACCCTGTGCTCTTCATAGATGAAAGCAGGTTCACACTGAGCACATGTGACAGACGTGACAGAGTCTGGAGATGCCGTGGAGAGCGATCTGCTGCCTGCAACATCCTTCAGCATGACCGGTTTGGCAGTGGGTCAGTAATGGCCCTGGGTTCCTCCTAATGCTAGACCTCATGTGGCTTGAGTGTGTCAGCAGTTCCTGCAAGATGAAGGAATTGAAGCTATGGACTGGCCCGCCCGTTCCCCAGACCTGAATCCGATTGAGCACATCTGGGACATCATGTCTCACTCCATCCACCAACGTCACATTGCATCACAGACTGTCCAGGAGTTGGTGGATGCTTTAGTCCAGGTCTGGGAGGAGATCCCTCAGGAGACCATCCGCCACCTCATCAGGAGCATGCCCAGGCATTGTAGGGAGGTCATACAGGCACGTGAAAGCCACACACAATACTGAGCCTCATTTTGACTTGTTTTAAGGACATTACATCAAAGTTGGATCAGCCTGTAGTGTGTTTTTCCACAGCAATTTTGTGTGTGACTCCAAATCCTGGTCTCCATTGGTTAATAAATTTGATTTCCATTGATGATTTTTGTGTGATTTTGTTGTCAGCACATTCAACTTTGTACAGAACAAAGTATTCAATGAGAATATTTCATTCATTCAGATCTAGGATGTGTTATTTGAGTGTTCCCTTTATTATTTGAGCAGTGTATATTAGAGAGAACCCCAACAATCAGATAATAGCCTATGAGCAAGCACGTGGCGATGGTGGAGAGAAAGAAAACTCCCTTTTAAATAGGAAGAGACCTCTTGGCAGAACAGACAGGTGCAGCCATGACCGGCAGGGGGTTAAGGGACAGAGGAACATTTAAATCACACACTGGGCCTTGATGAATGAATATTCAAGTTGCAAACCTTTACTGACATACATGTTATGATTTGTTGAGACAACAGTGGTCAGTGGAAACCATAATGACCTCTCTCTCTCACACACACACACACAAGTTAAAAATGTTCAAGTGGTCCCTTAATTTTTTTTTTCAGCATCATCACTTCTTCTTTCAACCGTTCCCTTTCAGGGTTGCCACAGAGGATGAAAATCTCATTTCTGATCTGCATATTTGATTTGGCAAATATTTTACACCAGATGCCCCTCCTGACACAAACCTCTAATTTACCAGGAGTACACTGGCTCGTGACCTCCTGTGGGTGGTTTGTCTATACTGTAATTTGGATAAATTATTCACTGATCAGACACATCTTTCTGTGTGTCGGTGATGCAAATAAATATTGGATCATTTCAAACAGTGGCTCTATTTGATAAACAAATATAGATACTAAAAAAATTAAAGGAAAAACTAAGATTATGCCTTATGTCATATTTCCAGAGTCTGCGAGGGTCTGTTTGGATTTTGTCATCAGATGACGAACTCAAGGCTCCCTGTCCATGAACTACTTTACACCAGATGCCCTTCCTGATGCAACCCCCTAATTTATCAGGAGTAAACCAACTCATGACCTCCTGTTGGCGTGATGTCTGTAGCTCCCTGTGTGCGGTCCACAACAGAGTATAAGCCTGGTCATGTAAGGTAATTGATTCTGACTCAAGCTTTGGCGCTGATTCTGCATCAAGTCTCTGGAGCTCTGCTGGAGGGATGGAAAACCATTATTCAAAAAAATTACCTTATTTAATGTTTTGATGATGGCGGTGAAGGAAGGTGGTGCTGTCTTTCTTTGTGTTCAAACATAGGGACTGCAAAGGCCACGGCATATCATTTTTTAAATTTTTTTTTTTTTGGACTGGGGCACTGTTGTCCTTGAAGAATAACTCAGAACAACTTGGTGCTGGCTCCTTTGAGGGGACCAGTAGACTCAAACCATGCCAGCAAAATGTCCCCCAACAGAAGTATGACCGGATCCCCTCACTGCAGGAGTTCATGGCTTCAGTTCTGCTTCCATTTCTCACCCAAGCAACATTCATTTAAATCATAAGCTTTACCCACCTTCTATCATTACTGTCTGTCAGTTTCACTTAGCCTTCTTAAGTGGCAGATGTGCTCAACTAGATGAGATTTGACATTTTTTATTTTAAGTTCTATAACAGTGCTCCACTGTTGTCTATTTATGTAGAGTAAAACTTCTGATCATCACACTTTCATCATTGTGGCTTGACAACATAGCCAACATGCAAATATATGCAGTTGACAGGTCTGCTGCTGACAGTAAGACAAGTTGTCCTGAGAAATATTGACTAATCATTCGTAAATCAGATTGTGCTGCCAAGTGTGAACAGAGTGAGAAACCAGAGATAAAGCAGCTTCAGATCCAAATCTTTGAAAGCCACGAGCGGCTTTATTTGGGTTTTGTGGAAATGAGAACCTCATAAAGAAGTAGCAGTTACAAAAAGCTGGAGGACTGTGTGAAGAGGAAACTTTTCTTGGGCAATATTGTAATGAGCGGATAGAGAGAAAGAAAAGCTTATCTCACTGAAAAAGTCTATTGATATTCTGGAGGCTTCACACTGAAGCTTCATACTCATATCCACGAGTAAAAAATCAAATGAGTCGATGCAGCAGCGGTGCTCTTCTATCAACCCGAGTAAGCGCAGAGGACGAGGAAAAGACCTCTTCCAAATTTAAATCCCATGTAAACAAGACCACTTAAATATGTTTACTTAGAAACATCTTGTCCCAATTTATCTGGACAGAAGAAATCATGCAGAGACGATAAGTAGTATGATTTTATGCTACAAGACTGAGCGACGGCAAGAATGTGACTTCGGGTCTTCTGTCGGGTGCAAATGTTAGGTCTGAACTTTGCAGTCATGTATGAGAGTCGCAGACTTTTTCTGGACCTCTCAGGCAGCTACACATTAATCAAAAGGCGCTATCCCCTTCAACGCGCCGTCATTCGCTAGTCCACTCATTGTCCCGAGATATCTCAACCCCTCAAACAACCCACTGAGGCATCATTAAAATGCAGACTCATTACCATGGTGTCGCTATAGCAACTGTGGAGCTGTAGTCAAGTGGCTGCTACATCCTGACAGAGGCTGTATACATACACACACACAGACATCACCCGACTGTGTTTGGTGCTTTTGGAGGCACAAAAAAAAAAAAGAAAAGAAAAGAAAAAAATAAATATCAGGTTAGATGTTTTGACAGCCAGGGAATGTACAATCCCTCCTGGATGCATACACTGGCACATTTCTTGTATGGTTTTCTGAGCCAGTGGGGAAGGTCAAGGTACAGTCACTTGGGGGGGGGCACTATCCAGAATAATAACTTCAAGGCATGAGCAGCATGTAGAAAAGAGGTCTCATTTTGGATGCTGAATAACCTTAAAGACTATAGAACACACAGTCTTAACACGACCATTTAAATATGACTGTATAGTATGCCACTACGAGGTTTCCTGTCAAAGAATGGACTTCTTGATGGTGACTCCTATGTACAGAAAAAGCTGAGCCTGTGATACCTTTTTGGACATATATGTTATTTCTGGCCATTTAATAAACAAACATATTATGCTTGAACAGATAAAGAATCAGTTAAACCAGAAAAAAAAATGGTACTGAAATGCTGTTTTTGGCTCTGGTTAAAAACCTCTTTGGGTTGAGGGATAACAAAAATTCCCCAATGCAGAAAAAACAAACAAAAAAAAAACAACCTGAGCCCACAGGTGCACCACTCACCATCACCGTCTCTCCCTGGCTTTGCCCAAAATCCAACGCTACAGCACACATCTGGTAGGGCAGAATGGAAGATGCATCTGTCAGCTGCAGCTGAAGAGCCACTTCATATGACCTGCTGAACTCATGCTGCCACACCGCTGACACAGCCTGAATACATTTTGTGGATGTGCCGTTAGATGACCGAGGCACAACAGAGTGGTAGAGAGAAATCTCCAAGCTGTAGCTGGTTTTTCCACCTACTGCTGTGCTGAACCCACACAAGCAGGATGGAGAGAAGATGAACAATTCCCTATAGGCAACCTCTGTATTTGCACATTATAGCAACTTCTATGCACCTTAACAATGAGTCAGTGTTATGCAGTCATTGCTCCCAAGCTGCTGCCAGCTCCTCAAAAATTTTGCTCCAAGTCACTGGATGACATCAGCAGTAGTTTGCATGATAAGTAAGTAAGTACTACTGAGTCACCGGTTTCCAAAAAAAATAAAATAAAATAAAAAAATAGACAAGTCGAATTTCGAGCAGTGGCTGAGTCAGAGAGAAGAACATCATATTACACAATATAAACACAGACAGCACTGCAGTCTGATTTGTTGCAGTCAAGTTAAACATGTGCGTGGACTGTCTCAAACAAAGAGAAAAGCCCGTGTAAATACTGATGAACACTGAGGAAACACTGGCACAGACGGCTTTCTTCCTCTCTCTATGCTGTCATTTTCAGCGGAGGAGGGAGGAGTTGCACTCCCGCTGCCTTGGCTGGCTACTTGGGAGCCCCAAATGCCACGATGGAAAAAGAGTGTGATTAACAGCCACATCACTGAAGAACTCAGTCTGAGTTGATCTAAATACCTTCACAAAATTATTATTCATAAAAATAAAACACACACACACGCACTTTACCAGGTGTCCTTGAAAAGATTCTGCCTTAGCAGTATGATTATTTGGCTCTGAATAACTCAGCTGCAGAGCTGAACGAAATCTGAACTTGTCAACTATCTGAGCTTTCTCCATGACAACTTTCACTTCATGCCGAATAGCAAAAATGTTCATCAATTGTGTACTTTGTGTTCAAACTTGGCTACATCCATAACCCAGAACAAACCATCAGTCTCCCACCTGTTTGTTAGTGTGTCTAACCTCATCAGCCAGTCAGCGTCTGTGTGCAGAGTGAGCTCAGAGCTGGAGCCACAAACTCCCTACTGTCTGGATGCTCATTAAACTTGTATGAATACTCAGCCTGGCAGCCCCTTGCCTGCCTGCCTGTCTGTCTGCCGTCTGTCTGTCTGTCTATCCTTTCCCATCATCTAGCTGTCTGTCTGATTAGTGCATTATATTAGTGGGGCAGTCTTTTAGAAGAAGCAACATTTTAATGCTGCCAGACAGCAAATGGATTTATCATCCTAGGCAGTAATCAGTGTAAGATACACGTTGGCATACATACTGAGGACACGGGGAGGGGGGGGGGTCAATGCAAACCCTGCATACCACTGATCCTGTTTAACATATGAAGACAGACATCATGATTTAATATGACAGAAACATAACAGTGCTATAGGCTGGACATCTATCCAGGCAGCAGCGAGAAGGGAATGACACTGAACAGATGAGTCACAGCAGCACTCTCAACTCAACTCCTATTTCTGGACATCATTAACATAATCTCAAAGTGGGGTAAAAGATAAAAGTGTCTCAAAGACTGGACTTTTGGTCAAGCAGTGCAGCCTTCTGTTGCACAAAAATACCTATCAGAAGTATAGAGCCCACATGCCAACTTTTTCTTTAAAGAAATTAGCTTTTTTTTCATGGACCACATTGGAAAATTGCAATAAAGTAAAAGGTAGTTACACAAAATATCTTATTTATGTAGAAGTTATATAGTATAGCAAAAACTGATTAGGTGTACTGAGTCTCTTGCAAGACCATACAGGGTCTGAAATGTGAGTTTGTTTACTCACTGCTCTGTACAGCCTGAACTGAGATCAAACAGCTGGCAGACTCTGGTGGATTTCATTGTTGTTGGCGAACAAACGAATAAGGCTTCAGAAATTAATGTCGTAACACATCCAGCATAGTGCCAGTGTTTGCTGGCATGCAGTCACAAACACAAAGGCACATGAATGGCAACCTCTGCGGTTACCACACTTGAAGCCATGCATGAAGTACAACCCAACCGGGCACGCTGGAGCTCTAAAATAACAACAAGCACAACACAAGAAGGCTGCAGAGAAGCCAAAAAGCTGCAACTGCACTGACTATAAGAATGTCACGACTGCTGATACTTTATCAAAAAAAAACCAAACAAAACAAAACTCAATCATGTTTTATACCACTGAAACATATTGCACACACTGCTCTTTTGGCTTTGGCTATGGGGCGTGTTCCTCTCTCCCTTTCTTGTTTTGAGAGTTTTCCCTCCTGACTGCATGTTCCAAGAGTCAGCCACTGCAGTGAGGAGGACAATGCGTACGTCTCACTTGTGTGGTTGAGGAGAAGCACAATCGCGATTAATACAACGTGCCCCAAGTGGGGGGTGTGTGTATATGGAGTGGAGGGAGGCAGAATTTCGGACCGTCGCAGAATTAATTTAAATCTCATCACGCGGCTCCTCTAGAGCAAAGCAAAGTGCTGCACTGTGTCTGAGGGTTTGGTATGTTCTGCATAGCAACAGAGCAGTGCTACTTTTGCTGGGCTGGTATGAAGACTAAATGTGGCTCACTGATGAAAACTGTGATTTTGCCAGAGGAGTCCAGCCCATTACTATACTTCTGAAGTGGTATTTTATTGTTACATGTGCCATTTAAGAGTTGTGATTGACACAGAGGACTGGATTGTAAGGTATAAGATTTTTTTTTTTTTAAATCTACCACCTGCCCTACTGCATTCTCTGTTCTGCTAAAGTTGCTGGGGGACTTTTCTTCACTATCACACACACACACATCAAGTTATCAAATTCTAACATGACATCCCCAGAAAACTAGCATCATCATCCCTGCTGTGACCTTATTCAAGTTCCCCATGCAGTATACAGGAAGCGCTGTCCAGTAGGATACACTGCATTTAAACACAAATCCAGCCCTCCATTTTAATCTTGTTCACACATTAACCCCCCCAACACACACACACACACCTACACCTGTCTCCTCACTGAACACACATGAGCACCATCGCACGCACAAAAGGGCAAGCTATAAAAATATCCAAGTGTCACCCACTCTGCGCCCGATGGTTGTGTTACTATGGTAACACTGTAACCAACAGAAAGTGTGTGCTTGCATCCAGGCGCAGAGACGCTGCAGAGGTCAGTCAGTGTCACGACAGCAGCGACGTGTATAATCCACCACAACTTTAAAATAAATAAAATAAATAAATAAATCACTCATAATATTGTGCAACACCTAAAGGAGTCTCTTAAGGAGTCTGTTGTTGCAACACCCTCACAGTCACAAAATAAACATTGGTACCTCTTGTCACCAGGTAAGCCAGGCATCTGTTTGGGGTCCCAGTCCGAGTGGGCAGCCCCCAAGGGCTTACTAGTCTAGCCTTAAAATGTGGGGGAGAGACACTTGAATGACGCAACTTCCACTAGTTAAGTGGAAGTTAACCAGCAGAGCAGTCTGGTGTCTTGCACATGGCCTGGAGTCAGAGTTGGGATACTGGCAGTTGACTTTGCATAGTTAGCGGGCTGAAAGACTGGAGAAGCTAGTTACAGAATAATTCATTAACACTTCATAATGAATGAGTCTGGCCTTGGGCATTGCTACTGAAATAAACACGGCCATTTTTAGAGTAATGTTTTACCTGTCACTTTATTTTATAGGACTGTTGTTGGTAGTGCCAGATTTAAGCATAGTAGTGATGAACACTTAAGGAGCCCCCTGTGATTTTTTGTAAAGGGCCCCAACAGACCCAAGAATCACCACTGCACATAAAGTGACCCTGATGATGAACATGTCAGAGAGCATTCATTTGGTAGTGACTGCAAGAAGGAATTAAAAGCAGATGGGGTGTTGCGCCCCAGCAAATCAAGAAATCTCTAACATACATTTCTTTAGATTAGTCAAATTGGTTTTGTGGTCCTGTTTGCACACTCTTCATCCACTGTGACCACTCCCACCACAGCTGTGCACTCTTCTCTTTCACGCTCCCTTATGGCCTTGAGTAAAGCTAGACAGCCACACTGATAACAGTGCATTAGTCTCACATGAAACTCTTGTACTCCACACACTTTAACAAGCTTAAACCACTTGTGGAAAAGTGCTACATTAGGCTTTATTTTTCCCCTCTGGGAAGGCTAAAATGTCATTATTCAGTTATAGTAAGGGCAGAAATGGTGCAGGGCAAAGGTCAAATCAGGTCAACATTGGAATATGAGAGGGATTTTCAAAACTTCAGTGCAAAGTTTACCCCATACTGTAGTGTAATGTGATGTAATGTTTGTATACAGTATGCCCTCCACATGGAAAGGACATATAGCCTCCACAGATAATTCTCTAAACAACCTTGCCAGGGAGTATTTTAGGTTTGCTATGAACCTTAGTGAGCAGTCAGTGCTTCAGTGCAGATGGATTTCCCACCTGCCAATCTCTGCACTCCCTGCAGTGGGTGTGGCTTATGTGGTAAATTATCTCCAGCCTTTCCTCATTGGACTTACACGTGCAGGAGGGGTGTGCCTGAGCGTTGCCACTGGCTGACGTGGTGCAGTGCAGAAAGACTTTTAGTAAGCTCTCCCCCCCTCCATTTTCCCTTTTTCCCCCCTTTAAACTTGAAATTCGGAGGACACCGTCAGACGGGAGGCCAGTGTACACACATGCTCAGGCATGACCTACATGTCTGCGTGCAAGAAGATAAAGCTAACTTTTTCTTTTTTTTAAACTTCCATGTGCTGGTTGTTAAGTTCAGATTTCACCAGTGGATTTCTTTTGTTAAGCAGAAGTGGTTTCAAGTTTGAACCCACTGCAGACGCTGTTCCAAACGAGACCTCTGACTAGGGGATGATGTACACAGGATAGTTAAATACATATTTACACATGCGAAAGCGCACCACTGTACAAAATGCTATGCACCAAAAAGATTAAATAAGAATCAACGTGGCAATTAAGCAGTGAGATCTTCAATAAAAAACAATAATCCACGGCTTATAAAATGACTGACTGCAGATACTAATGGTGGGTTCCAGTGAACACACCGTATTCTCCCACACATAAACACACCCACTTATCTTGCAGTCTCAATGCTAGACTGTCTCTTGTTTCTCTCGCACACTGCTTAGACATTCTGACTCTAGTGTCCCCTTTCTTTTCTTTGTCACTCTTTTCCTCTGTGTGTCACTGGTTTTCTCCTTGACACCTTTCATTCAGTTTGAATTTCTGGCATTGTAAACATACATTCAGTTCCTTATCCGTGTACCCCCCTCCCCCGGAGAAGATTTTCCAAGAGAACTAGCGGGCGACACCATATCAAGTAATCCATTAAGAGATGGTGGGGGGGGGGATTGCCTTAATGGAAACATAAAACCATCAGCTGTTAAGATCGCTGTGACCTTTTATGTGCTTTACCTGGAAATGTTTTTGCTGCGGGGGAAGATTTCAAGGAATCCAACAAGGTCCTGAGCTAGGAAACGGCACCTCCTTTATGCTGAAAACTGACCTGACGCTAACATGGAGAATTACTTTTACAGGTTAACGTGCATGAAAGGCTTAAACCGCCACTGGCTTCTGTTGTCCTTTTGCATCACTTTCAATAAGTGCTATTTAATGGTCTCTTCAGCTGCCTCTCTCAGCCATCTCATGTAATCTCTAATACAGTGTTGATTTCTTTTCCCCCTCCAAGTGTCCCTATATAACTCCTCTTCTCTGCCTCTCCAATTGTCTCCTCACATACTCCCTCTCAGCCCCACCTACAGGTGATGAGCTCATCTCTGTGGTTGCCTTAGTCACCTAACAACACGTCTGAGAAGCCGGAGGAAGCGCAGCAGAGTGGAGGACCTGAACCAAAAAAAAAAAAAAAACAAAACGCTGGAACAAAGCACACTGTAGATGCTGGTGATGTCAGTACTGAGCCAAGCTGAGCACGACAGGCCGTGATGACAGCAGCAACCTCCATCCTCCAACCCGTGATGACTCATTCCAGTGTTTCACCAAGAGAATGGACAGCCATTATATGGCTCATAGTTGGATGTGGAAGACTGATGTGTGGTCAGGAAATGTATTCCTGATGAGTATCAAAGAAGGAAAAAAACCCCAAAAACAACAAACAAACAAACCAAAAAAAAAAAGAAAAAAAAAAAGCACATGTTAAAACCCACGACAGGTCTGCTAGAATCTCTAAAAACAGCAGCCATATATTGTGGAACAGAAGTGCAAGCTCAAGCCAAACACAAAAATATACGACCATAAATTGATGCTTGTACCTCACATGCAGCTTATGATATTTTCTATCCGTAATGCACAACCCTGGAGTGGAAAACAAGCAACATGGGTTCATGGTTCACTAACATACAGCTGTAAAATCAAGCAGAAGCCCATTGAGCTACTGAGAATGCATTACGGCAGTGACCCCTTTTAACACAAATTTCCCCATCATTACATCCTCCAAATTGTCACTATAAATTGAGCAGGAACGGTGATATTAGCATGCTTCAAATATTGCGTGAGTTATCCAAACTACAACGATCTGCTGATGTTTAACAGGGAAACCTACAACAAAAACCTGTTGACCTGTACTTAGCTGTCGATCATCTCAAATGCCATCACTAACAGATGATAAAGCACAAAGGAATTCATCATATACAGTGCTGTGCAAAAGTCTTGAGCCACCCCTAATTTTTAAATTTTTTTGCTTCAGAGGAATGTTTTTGTTTGTTAAGCCACTTAACACTGACCTGTGAATCGTTCAAGCATAAATTTAATAATAAATAAAAATATGTACCTAACTCAAGGTATGGACTAGCGTTATGTCTACACATACCACAGAACTTATCAAAGCGCCGACTGTTTCTTTAAGCACTTTGTTACTAGTAGCCGGTCACAAAAACCACAATTTGTTCCCATTTCTTTAGTTGAATCTTTAAAAAAAGAAAAGAAAAAAAAGAGCTAAAGATAACACAGTTTGACAGGCATAAAATTGCATTTTTGTACAAACAATGTGATTCCCAAAGAGCTATCAGACCTGGCATATCTGCACTGTGTGTAGTGTGTCTGGTGGCGGACAAAAGAAGAAATGGCAGGCCTAAAAGCTATCTACAGCAGATGAACAGGATCTAAGAGATGGCCCTTCAGTTGATCCATCTACTGTTCACCGAAGCCTTGTCAGAAATGGTCACAGTGGAAGGGTGACCGTCAAGAAACTATTTTTAAGGAAAGATGGAGAAAACCTGAGGTATGCCAAATTACACAAAAATTGCGGACTACTTAAAGAAATTACAAGAAAGCTTGCCTGAGAGTGTTCAGGCTGTGCTGAAGAATAAAAGGTGGTCATACCAAATACTGGCTAATTTACATCTTTCCATTCATGTCTGCACATATTTCAATACATTGTTGCACCTATGTCCATTTTCGTAGCAAAATATAAAGAAGTGAGGTGTAGCGCAAGACTTCTGCACACAACTATGTAATTACATTCAACTACATGATAACCTAGGTGACTGAAGCATTGTGTAATTGAATGTAATTACATTTTCACAATTGGAAAAAAGTGATAATTTGTAATGTAGTCATATTTTATTAATATAAGACTACAGTAATGAAAGGGCCCTTTAGGTGTTGTAAAATGACAACTAGCCAACGGTTTGTGGTGCAGTCCTGATATTATTGTTGTATTTGAAAATCAAAACAGTTGAATCTGATCAAATTTGTAATATAATCAATATTATTCTCTCCCTTCAAGGAAACAGACTAAGAAAAAAAAATTATTATATATATCAATTTAAAAAAAAATCTCAATTTCTCAATTAAAAAGAACAAAACAAAAACTTCTTCTGCTCCAGATTAGCTTATTAGCACACTGACAATTTCTTAAGATTGCTAGCATGATTGGCACATGCAACATCTGTGCCAATCCTGATGACTGTCAACAATGAGATATCGCACGTCATCTCCACAAGTCACATTTGACTAGACTGCACTTAATTCACTGTCAGATTACAATAACGGTGTTGAAAGATTAAAAGCTAGTTTTGATCCAGTGTGTGTAATTTTTTTTTTTTTTTTAAGCAAAACATCAGATTTTAACGCCTTGACTTTTCCCGCTGTAAAACACACCTTTGGCTTTGCTTTGATTTGGAACAGCTTGTATACAGGCTGTTGGAGTAAATCAAACAGAAAGATCCTTTTGTTTTCATTCAGCTCCTCAGTTATAATTTGACACCAATTTTTGATGCGCTGTGATTTTTCTTTATTTAAATAACTGTGACAGACTGAGTCTTGTTCATTTTCCACCATCTGACTAGAGTAAACGAATACAACGCCTCTAGGAACAAATAGAGCGGCTCACTTCCCAGCTGGATGTTTTGGCAGTGACATTCTGAGGGGTCACAGTACATTGAGAAAGACTTCATAGTTGGGCAAGATGGGAAGGGGAGGGAGGGAAAAAAGAAATTCAGTTTAAACAAGGGCAGATTTGTTTTCTATGCCAACCCTGTATAAGGTATAGCAGCCGAACACTTTAGTAAATGAACCCAATGATTGTCGCTTTGCTTAATTCTCCACTTACGGAGAATGATGTCTGATGGATGGTGGACCAATCACTGAAGCCCTGGACAAGGTAGGACACTGACATCTGTGCATTTCGCTAATCCCTCGAGCTATACTGAGAACAACACCCCCTCCCAAAAAAACAAAACAAAAATTAAACACAATTTTTCTCATGGGATTAAACACATCTGTCAAACTAAAAACAAATCAGTAATGTTGTCCCATATACATGACTCTGGACGGCAAAAGGGATTTTATATTCACCGCTTCGCTCTAGTCCACGTACTTGTAAACAGTCAATTTGTTGGGTAAATTTGGTTTCTTATTAATAAGACCCATTTTGGCAGCACTACCTACACTGTTCTGCAATAAAGCGCGACTATGCGACTGTGATTCAAAAATGTGATCGTGTGCCTTTTTAATCCAGAAAAGAAGGTATCCGCTTTGATTGTTCAGCTCCCAATAAAAACGATCCGGCTGTCATTCCAAATTACATAACATCATCTCTGATTTGGCAGATCACAAGTGGAAACCATGCGAAGAACAAAAACGCGAGCCAAATTTCTCTTCACATGGAAAGAGCAAGAGTGCGTGGCTTAGTGAGCGGAGCCAAGTTTACACCCAGAGGAATTGCTGGTAACGCGGCTGACAGGAGGGTTAACTGCACTGTGATCAAAATCACTTACATCTTTAAAACAGAGGAGGGTGGAATCGCTGTTGATCAGAGAGAGCCTAGAAATACAAAACATCAGGTCATCGCAGAGCTGAGGGAATATTATGAAATGAACAAGATATTTTATAAGATTTCCAACAACTGTGGGAACATTTTCTTTTTAAACCTCTTGGTTCACTGGTAGGGAGTGACAGTGCAGACTGCACACTTACTGTACATGTGCTTTGTATCATCATTAATCTCCACACTGATAATCAAAATGGAACTGCCATCGGTACTTACAGGAGACTGCTGTAACTGAATGTCACCATAACTTTTTCCTTTTTCTCATCACCAGCACACACCACTCTCTCTCTCTCTCTTTTGGTAAATAAGAACGTTTAACAGTCACCCACAGAAAATGATTTTTCCATGTGTGGCTAATGCAAATGATAAAGATGACTGCCCACATGACTGAAGTGCTAACAGAACAAACACCACCGCATTTTACTGCATAACTGAGAAAGAAACTATATCAAATAATGGCCGACACACCAGAAACTTTAGGGCAAGACTGGGGAGTCTCACAGTTGTCTTTAAATTAAGTTTTAGGTCTCCTAAAAACACATCCTCTGACTCGGACATGAGCCATTCACCTTACTGGAAGGTCTGATCGTTTATGAGAGGTGTATCCAATAATCAACATCACAGGAGAACCATTTGTGTGCAGTTATATGTAAAAAAAAAAAAAAAGAAAAGAAAAAGAAAGGAAAAACTAGGATATGACATTGCATAAACAGGCTACGTTTTAACATTTATGATTGCGTATTGTGTCACCTCAGTGTGTACACTCAGGTTATGCAGTGCAGAACCACTAAAAAAAAAAAAAAAAAAAAAATGTATCCGTAAATGGAGAACAGTGACTCCAGCTGAGTGCCGCACAGGCTGCTTACAGCTTGGGCCACTGGGCTCATAACCGAACTTCATATTATTAGTAAAAGAGAACCACGCCTGACTTTTTACAGCAGTTTCAGACCCACTGCAACAGCACTGTCTGTCTGCATGCAGTAAGAACCGTGGACTCGGGAGGGAGGAGGCATCACCAGGGGTAACGTTACGCCTACATCGCAGAGACGCACGAATCAAAGTCTATAAACAACGTCGCACTCACTCCAAAAGTTGCACTCAAACCTCAGCACCGCTGATTCCAGGCGGCTGCACCGCCGCCGGTGCGAAGCTCAACGGTTGTTTCCACTGGCCAGCCCAAAATGTGACAGAGGGGCGCAGGAAAAAAAAAAATTACTCTCCCCAAATGTTCCCCCTCTCGCCATCGACGTAACAACATGTCGGCAAAGGACGGCCATGTTTTGCTGGTTATGTCGACACGGGGAGGAGGAAAAGTAGGCACGATGTTCCTCCTGTCTGCCTTCTCCCGCCACGGTCACAACACGTCGAAGTGAAACTTAAACACGGGGGGTTCCGAAAACGTCCAATTAAGAACTTGTCGGACACGTTGTGAGAGTACGCAGGTGTAAACGGCAGGGGCAGGCAAAGTTCATGCGGCTAGACAAGTTAAAATATTTATCCAGAGGCGTGGGGGGTGTTTGGGAGCTACGAGAGGGGCGCAGATCAACAACTACACGCAGTTTTAACTTGAGAGACTTTTTAAGGGGGGAGCCGTGGGGAGTCGTGTGAGGAGGAGAAGGGGAAAAAAAACAAGAGGAAGAGTTTCTCCATTTCTTACCTGCCCACCGTTTTGGCGCGACGCTCAGGTAGTGCGGTACAATCCCAAAGCCGCTGATGAACCGACAAACACACCGAATCGGTTTCAAGCACTCTCGCGGCGGCCCAATAACCGAGCAGACAACAGGCGACAGGAAAGAAAAAATTGGCGATCACAAGGAGGATCTACGCCAAAAGCCACATGATCGCCGACGTCAGAGTACGTATTTGCATGCCGTACCGAAGCGCCGGTGCCCGTCCATAGCGGGTCCATACTGTTAGCACCGGTAAAAGTTTAGCAGCAGGCTGAAGAAAGTGAAACAACTCTCCGTCCACACGGCAGGAGGAGCGCTGCTGTCTCCATGAAGCAGACCCGCTGCTCTAAAAAATGAATGAACCGCGTCTTGTTGCCCCTGTGCTGATGCCTGCCTGCCTCGCTGCTCAGACCTAATTGAATATTTAAGCATTTGAGGGGCGTTTGTTGCCCCCTCCCAAAGTCCCACCCTCCATCTGTCGCCCCGCCCACCCCTGTATCTCCCTGTATGCAACGTGCATGTGATGTGAGGTGTGGAGCTGCTGCAGTGCCTTCTCAGCTGGAGGCTGTCCTGCATTATGCAGAGAGAGAGGGGAATCCTGAATACACCTCTGCAACACACTTACATTTGGCTCCAAGAAGGTTACTCTGAGGTCAGCTTACACTCAGGCGTTTATGTTGGTAAATTCTGCCCTGAGGTGACACATGCAGCCTCGGTGAGCTCTCACGCAACAGTGACCTCCACTGGATCCACTTTAGAACTGATACTGACCTTGGATTAGCCATGCACACATCATTCATGTTTCTAGCTACATGTTGATGGATTTATGAGAATTATTATACATTACTGATTCCCTCTGATATTCCCAAAAATCAGTGCCAGAAAATCTTCTGCAATCAGAGATTGGTGGAGGTTAGAGATGCCAGGTTTTTTGATTAACAGAGCAATGACCCTGTTGTTTTCATTGTTTGGCTTAGGCACATGAGTAGGATTCATACCCTGTGACCCCTTCTGATATGTGAAATGTGGAAGCTCAATGCAGACAATGGACGGCCAGTGAAGTGTCTAGGAGTTTTGAAACATAAAAAATATTCATTTCTGGATTTGTAAAGGAGGGAGGAGGCTGAATTGAAGTTTTTTTTTTAATGCACCAAACATAGCAAACAGAAATTATTATTCAGACTATTAATATATCTTTGTAAATGCCTGGAAGAAATTTGATATATTTTTTTACTCAAAAAATGTTTGAAATGCAGAGCTTGCATCTCTGTTTGTGTCAGTATTGTTAGATTTGTTGTGAATTTGTTTAAACTTAGACAGTGTAGAGAAATAGTTAGATCAGATACACTATGTTGCCAAAAGTATTTGCTCGTTTACCTTCACACACATATGACATCCCATTCTTAATCCATAGGGTTTTATATGATGTCGACCCACCCTTTGCAGCAATTACATCTTCAACTCTTCTGGGAAGTCTTTCCACAAGGTTTAGGAGTGTTTATGGGAATTTTTGATCATTCTTTCAGAAGCACATTTGTGAGGTCAGACACTGATGTTGGATGAGAAGGCCTGGCTCACAGTCTCCGCTCTAATTCATCCCAAAGGTGTTCTATCAGGTTGAGGTCAGGACTCTGTGCAAGCCGGTCAAGTTCTTCCACACCAAACTCTCTCATCCATGTCTTTATGGTCCTTGCTTTGTGCTCTGGTGCGCAGTCATGTTGGAACAGGAAGGGGCCATCCCTAAACTGTTCCAACAAAGTTGGGAGCATGAAATTGTCCAAAATGCCTTGGTATACTGAAGCACTAAGATTTCCTTTCACTGGAACTAAGGGGCTGAGTTCCTGAAAACAACCCCACAACATAATCCCCCCTTCACCAAACTTTAAACTCAGCACAATGCAGTCAGGTAAGTACTGTTCTCCTGGCAACCACAAAAACCAGACTCATCCATTGAATTGCCATTCAGCAATACGTAACTGAACGAAGTAGATGTAAAACAT